>JARACY010002875.1:0-38259 GCA_029255725.1 Scrobipalpa atriplicella
ATTCACTAAATGTAACTGTTTCGACGTAAAACAGAACCTCATAAAACTGCTCAATAAACGCTTATCACTCATCGAGCCGTTTCAATAGTAAAAGCGAATCAAACACATAATAGGATTCTTTTAAGGCGACGACACCAGTTTTTTTTTTTGTTGATAAAACCAACAGCTATATAATGAGAAGATAACATAAACTTTACATAACATAAGCAATTAACTGGATTTCCTAAATGACAACTCGGTGTCATGTCCCTTGGATATTCGTTTTAACTTTTTAAAAGAACTTTGAGAATTCCGTGTCATGTAGACAGACAATTATATTTGCACCATTGAATCAAATTCTACAAAAGGTGTCGAGAAAAAAAAAAAACGGTACGCTGAAGTGGGAATGGATGGGACACCATGTTTAACGGATTGACGGACGATGAACATCGGACATGGACACAGAATATATAATAGTACTAGACATGGAGAGCAACAAAAGTCCAATAGGCAGACCTTCGGTCAGGTGGTGGGGCGGGTGATGGTACGGATCGCTGTAGTGTAGATGGTGCTGGTGATATCTATCTGTACTTAGTAATAGTATACCTTATAGGCCTCCCAATCAATTTTCAGTGATGGCGGCCAATCTCCCAGATAGGCCAACTGCGCGGGACTAGTTTTTAGTGCCCAAAGTGTTTGCGCAAAAAGTGCACTCTTTATTCCTTCAATCTTTTTTTCCGATGGGACAGATTGACTGACACGACAGAGATAAATCAGGCGCAGGACCAACTTTTTACATGTCAATCCGACATGAATCATCTTACTTTTCGTACAATCAGGTAATCATCCTGCAATGTCGTTATCAAACTAGAAACAACAACACAAATTCATGGTCTCCCACTGGGAATCGAACCCGGAACCCCCGGGTCGTGAGCCCATGGCTCTGACCACCAGAACACGGAGGCAGTGTCTGTAGGTACTCAGTAGGTTAGGTACAGTAGTGGGTAGATGTGTAGACTGTAAAATATAGACTAACGGGCTGTAGATAAGTAGATGTACTATATAGTTCCCATAAGTAGGTCGTTTGTCTAGTTAACAAGTGTGTTTCTTTGAACGAGCCGCGTCAGTCGTAACTTCATCCAATAACATGTCTTTACTTGGAGAATAAATGTAAACTGCCTGTTTTACGCGAGCACTAACTCACGCCTCGCGTCCCGATTCTGTTGCCGACGTCTTAAGGCTTATACCAATGTCAGATAAGCAAGTCGATTTCGAGCTATTCAAATATTGAACGTAACGCCATTGACATACGGTTTAAATAAGCGCGCGCCACAGCATGGCGTTTACGTCCATGGCCACTCCAAAAATTTGAATTTGAAAATCACACAAAAATGCGATTTTAAAAATTTCAAAAAAAGTGGGCAAACCATGTCTTATTTATTTATTTATCGCGTTGTCATTTAGGAAATCCAGTTAATTGCTTATGTTATGTAAAGTTTATGTTATCTTCTCATTATATAGCTGTTGGTTTTATCAACAAAAAAAAAAACTGGTGTCGTCGCCTTAAAAGAATCCTATTATGTGTTTGATTCGCTTTTTACTATTGAAACGGCTCGATGAGTGATAAGCGTTTATTGAGCAGTTTTATGAGGTTCTGTTTTACGTCGAAACAGTTACATTTAGTGAATCTATGGCTCGTATTTATAAAGCGATCTCAAGATTGAGAGCAATATTGAGTGCGGATTTGACAAGTAATTTTGTACTGGAATGACATTTCTGATACGAACTCAAACTCGCTGTCACTCTTGAGAGCTGATTATAAATACCGCCTATGACTACGTAGGCGGGCAATGAAAATGATACTTATACAAGCAAGGAAAAGATTTAACACGAAAATAACAAGTACAAAAAATCGTTATTATTTTAGCTAGTATATTCTACGACCAGCAAGTCTTAACCTTAGAAATTAGTTAACCAGACAAGAACATATTGGTACCTATACAACGTGTAACAGAAAGGGTATATGCATCGAGAAAGGTGTGAATCTACTCATGAAACTGAACAACTTAGGAACATAAGTGGAAAAACGAAAATAAAAAAATTGACCTTCCATACAAAATGCATCAGCTGATAGCGCATTTTAGTATGGAAGTCAAAATTTTTTTTTCGTATTTCGATCTATGTTCCTTAGAAGTTGTTCAGTTTCATGGGTAGATTAACACATTTCACGATGCATATACCCTTTATTTTACATGTTGTATACGTTCATAATGAGATCAAAGCGAATAGTTTAACTTTATAACAAATGCAAGACAGGAAAGTTAACTGAGAACGAAGACTGTTCCATCTAAACTGAGATAGAAAATACTAAACTTGTCAGCAGAAGTTAGTAGTGCGTACAAATAAAATGATATCGGAACAGGAACACGGTAAACTTGGAATTAGAAAACTTCACTCTCATTTTATTTTATTTTAAACTGTTGAAAATATTCATCACTTACGATAGGACATATACATGAGATGTTCTTGCTGCTATGAAAATTGCTTTGCTTTGCTTTCCCATTCGCACACCGCGTTTATTCGTTCGCTCGAATTGGTATAGGTACTTAGGTCTTTTTTGTTTAAAGCCCTATATAGAATAAATGTTATAAGATAATGCTCATCAGAGTACACAAATATTTAATTTTAAATGCGAAATATGAGCGCACAGGTCGGAAAATAATTTTATACTACACCTATTCTGAAAGTATATTAGTTCTTACTTGAAAAAAGGGAAGAAAGTACGTAAATCCAAGCGAACGAATATGCGGGCGGCAAAAATATATGGGATTTACTTTCTCCCCTAGGGGAGAAAGTATTTTCTCCCCTCCGTTATTTTAGTACAAAATCACCTGTCAAATCCGCACTCAATATTGCTCTTAATCTTAAGATAGCTTTATAAATACGAGCCTAAGATTGTAACTGTACGTAAGTAATATAAATGAGAGTGAAGTTTTCTAATTCCAAGTTTACCGTGTTCCTGTTCCGATATCATTTATTTGTACGCACTACTAACTTCTGCTGACAAGTTTAGTATTTTCTATCTCAGTTTAGATGGAACAGTCTTCGTTCTCAGTTAACTTTCCTGTCTTGCATTGTTATAAAGTTAAACTATTCGCTTGATCTCATTATGAACGTATACAACATGTAAAATAAAGGGTATATGCATCGTGAAATGTGTTAATCTACCCATGAAACTGAACAACTTCTAAGGAACATAGATCGAAATACGAAAAAAAAATTTTGACTTCCCATACTAAAATGCGCTATCAGCTGATGCATTTTGTATGGAAGGTCAATTTTTTTATTTTCGTTTTTCCACTTATGTTCCTAAGTTGTTCAGTTTCATGAGTAGATTCACACCTTTCTCGATGCATATACCCTTTCTGTTACACGTTGTATAGGTACCAATATGTTCTGTCTGGTTAACTAATTTCTAAGGTTAAGACTTGCTGGTCGTAGAATATACTAGCTAAAATAATAACGATTTTTGTACTTGTTATTTTCGTGTTAAATCTTTTCCTTGCTTGTATAAGTATCATTTTCATTGCCCGCCTACGTAGTCATAGGCCGTATTTATAATCAGCTCTCAAGAGTGACAGCGAGTTTGAGTTCGTATCAGAAATGTCATTCCAGTACAAAATTACTTGTCAAATCCGCACTCAATATTGCTCTCAATCTTGAGATCGCTTTATAAATACGAGCCATAGATTCACTAAATGTAACTGTTTCGACGTAAAACAGAACCTCATAAAACTGCTCAATAAACGCTTATCACTCATCGAGCCGTTTCAATAGTAAAAGCGAATCAAACACATAATAGGATTCTTTTAAGGCGACGACACCAGTTTTTTTTTTTGTTGATAAAACCAACAGCTATATAATGAGAAGATAACATAAACTTTACATAACATAAGCAATTAACTGGATTTCCTAAATGACAACGCGATAAATAAATAAATAAGACATGGTTTGCCCACTTTTTTTGAAATTTTTAAAATCGCATTTTTGTGTGATTTTCAAATTCAAATTTTTGGAGTGGCCATGGACGTAAACGCCATGCTGTGGCGCGCGCTTATTTAAACCGTATGTCAATGGCGTTACGTTCAATATTTGAATAGCTCGAAATCGACTTGCTTATCTGACATTGGTATAAGCCTTAAGACGTCGGCAACAGAATCGGGACGCGAGGCGTGAGTTAGTGCTCGCGTAAAACAGGCAGTTTACATTTATTCTCCAAGTAAAGACATGTTATTGGATGAAGTTACGACTGACGCGGCTCGTTCAAAGAAACACACTTGTTAACTAGACAAACGACCTACTTATGGGAACTATATAGTACATCTACTTATCTACAGCCCGTTAGTCTATATTTTACAGTCTACACATCTACCCACTACTGTACCTAACCTACTGAGTACCTACAGACACTGCCTCCGTGTTCTGGTGGTCAGAGCCATGGGCTCACGACCCGGGGGTTCCGGGTTCGATTCCCAGTGGGAGACCATGAATTTGTGTTGTTGTTTCTAGTTTGATAACGACATTGCAGGATGATTACCTGATTGTACGAAAAGTAAGATGATTCATGTCGGATTGACATGTAAAAAGTTGGTCCTGCGCCTGATTTATCTCTGGTCGTGTCAGTCAATCTGTCCCATCGGAAAAAAAGATTGAAGGAATAAAGAGTGCACTTTTTGCGCAAACACTTTGGGCACTAAAAACTAGTCCCGCGCAGTTGGCCTATCTCTGGGAGATTGGCCGCCATCACTGAAAATTGATTGGGAGGCCTATAAGGTATACTATTACTAAGTACAGATAGATATCACCAGCACCATCTACACTACAGCGATCCGTACCATCACCCGCCCCACCACCTGACCGAAGGTCTGCCTATTGGACTTTTGTTGCTCTCCATGTCTAGTACTATTATATATTCTGTGTCCATGTCCGATGTTCATCGTCCGTCAATCCGTTAAACATGGTGTCCCATCCATTCCCACTTCAGCGTACCGTTTTTTTTTTTTCTCGACACCTTTGTAGAATTTGATTCAATGGTGCAAATATAATTGTCTGTCTACATGACACGGAATTCTCAAAGTTCTTTTAAAAAGTTAAAACGAATATCCAAGGGACATGACACCGAGTTGTCATTTAGGAAATCCAGTTAATTGCTTATGTTATGTAAAGTTTATGTTATCTTCTCATTATATAGCTGTTGGTTTTATCAACAAAAAAAAAAAACTGGTGTCGTCGCCTTAAAAGAATCCTATTATGTGTTTGATTCGCTTTTACTATTGAAACGGCTCGATGAGTGATAAGCGTTTATTGAGCAGTTTTATGAGGTTCTGTTTTACGTCGAAACAGTTACATTTAGTGAATCTATGGCTCGTATTTATAAAGCGATCTCAAGATTGAGAGCAATATTGAGTGCGGATTTGACAAGTAATTTTGTACTGGAATGACATTTCTGATACGAACTCAAACTCGCTGTCACTCTTGAGAGCTGATTATAAATACCGGCCTATGACTACGTAGGCGGGCAATGAAAATGATACTTATACAAGCAAGGAAAAGATTTAACACGAAAATAACAAGTACAAAAAATCGTTATTATTTTAGCTAGTATATTCTACGACCAGCAAGTCTTAACCTTAGAAATTAGTTAACCAGACAAGAACATATTGGTACCTATACAACGTGTAACAGAAAGGGTATATGCATCGAGAAAGGTGTGAATCTACTCATGAAACTGAACAACTTAGGAACATAAGTGGAAAAACGAAAATAAAAAAATTGACCTTCCATACAAAATGCATCAGCTGATAGCGCATTTTAGTATGGGAAGTCAAAATTTTTTTTTCGTATTTCGATCTATGTTCCTTAGAAGTTGTTCAGTTTCATGGGTAGATTAACACATTTCACGATGCATATACCCTTTATTTTACATGTTGTATACGTTCATAAAGATCAAAGCGAATAGTTTAACTTTATAACAAATGCAAGACAGGAAAGTTAACTGAGAACGAAGACTGTTCCATCTAAACTGAGATAGAAAATACTAAACTTGTCAGCAGAAGTTAGTAGTGCGTACAAATAAATGATATCGGAACAGGAACACGGTAAACTTGGAATTAGAAAACTTCACTCTCATTTATATTACTTACGTACAGTTACAATATACAAGAGTATCCTTCTTGTTACTGTCTCATTTTATTTTATTTTAAACTGTTGAAAATATTCATCACTTACGATAGGACATATACATGAGATGTTCTTGCTGCTATGAAAATTGCTTTGCTTTGCTTTCCCATTCGCACACCGCGTTTATTCGTTCGCTCGAATTGGTATAGGTACTTAGGTCTTTTTTGTTTAAAGCCCTATATAGAATAAATGTTATAAGATAATGCTCATCAGAGTACACAAATATTTAATTTTAAATGCGAAATATGAGCGCACAGGTCGGAAAATAATTTTATACTACACCTATTCTGAAAGTATATTAGTTCTTACTTGAAAAAAGGGAAGAAAGTACGTAAATCCAAGCGAACGAATATGCGGGCGGCAAAAATATATGGGATTTACTTTCTCCCCTAGGGGAGAAAGTATTTTCTCCCCTCCGTTATTTTAGTACAAAATCACCTGTCAAATCCGCACTCAATATTGCTCTTAATCTTAAGATAGCTTTATAAATACGAGCCTAAGATTGTAACTGTACGTAAGTAATATAAATGAGAGTGAAGTTTTCTAATTCCAAGTTTACCGTGTTCCTGTTCCGATATCATTTATTTGTACGCACTACTAACTTCTGCTGACAAGTTTAGTATTTTCTATCTCAGTTTAGATGGAACAGTCTTCGTTCTCAGTTAACTTTCCTGTCTTGCATTTGTTATAAAGTTAAACTATTCGCTTTGATCTCATTATGAACGTATACAACATGTAAAATAAAGGGTATATGCATCGTGAAATGTGTTAATCTACCCATGAAACTGAACAACTTCTAAGGAACATAGATCGAAATACGAAAAAAAAATTTTGACTTCCCATACTAAAATGCGCTATCAGCTGATGCATTTTGTATGGAAGGTCAATTTTTTTATTTTCGTTTTTCCACTTATGTTCCTAAGTTGTTCAGTTTCATGAGTAGATTCACACCTTTCTCGATGCATATACCCTTTCTGTTACACGTTGTATAGGTACCAATATGTTCTTGTCTGGTTAACTAATTTCTAAGGTTAAGACTTGCTGGTCGTAGAATACTAGCTAAAATAATAACGATTTTTTGTACTTGTTATTTTCGTGTTAAATCTTTTCCTTGCTTGTATAAGTATCATTTTCATTGCCCGCCTACGTAGTCATAGGCCGGTATTTATAATCAGCTCTCAAGAGTGACAGCGAGTTTGAGTTCGTATCAGAAATGTCATTCCAGTACAAAATTACTTGTCAAATCCGCACTCAATATTGCTCTCAATCTTGAGATCGCTTTATAAATACGAGCCATAGATTCACTAAATGTAACTGTTTCGACGTAAAACAGAACCTCATAAAACTGCTCAATAAACGCTTATCACTCATCGAGCCGTTTCAATAGTAAAAGCGAATCAAACACATAATAGGATTCTTTTAAGGCGACGACACCAGTTTTTTTTTTTGTTGATAAAACCAACAGCTATATAATGAGAAGATAACATAAACTTTACATAACATAAGCAATTAACTGGATTTCCTAAATGACAACTCGGTGTCATGTCCCTTGGATATTCGTTTTAACTTTTTAAAAGAACTTTGAGAATTCCGTGTCATGTAGACAGACAATTATATTTGCACCATTGAATCAAATTCTACAAAAGGTGTCGAGAAAAAAAAAAAACGGTACGCTGAAGTGGGAATGGATGGGACACCATGTTTAACGGATTGACGGACGATGAACATCGGACATGGACACAGAATATATAATAGTACTAGACATGGAGAGCAACAAAAGTCCAATAGGCAGACCTTCGGTCAGGTGGTGGGGCGGGTGATGGTACGGATCGCTGTAGTGTAGATGGTGCTGGTGATATCTATCTGTACTTAGTAATAGTATACCTTATAGGCCTCCCAATCAATTTTCAGTGATGGCGGCCAATCTCCCAGAGATAGGCCAACTGCGCGGGACTAGTTTTTAGTGCCCAAAGTGTTTGCGCAAAAAGTGCACTCTTTATTCCTTCAATCTTTTTTTCCGATGGGACAGATTGACTGACACGACCAGAGATAAATCAGGCGCAGGACCAACTTTTTACATGTCAATCCGACATGAATCATCTTACTTTTCGTACAATCAGGTATCATCCTGCAATGTCGTTATCAAACTAGAAACAACAACACAAATTCATGGTCTCCCACTGGGAATCGAACCCGGAACCCCCGGGTCGTGAGCCCATGCTCTGACCACCAGAACACGGAGGCAGTGTCTGTAGGTACTCAGTAGGTTAGGTACAGTAGTGGGTAGATGTGTAGACTGTAAAATATAGACTAACGGGCTGTAGATAAGTAGATGTACTATATAGTTCCCATAAGTAGGTCGTTTGTCTAGTTAACAAGTGTGTTTCTTTGAACGAGCCGCGTCAGTCGTAACTTCATCCAATAACATGTCTTTACTTGGAGAATAAATGTAAACTGCCTGTTTTACGCGAGCACTAACTCACGCCTCGCGTCCCGATTCTGTTGCCGACGTCTTAAGGCTTATACCAATGTCAGATAAGCAAGTCGATTTCGAGCTATTCAAATATTGAACGTAACGCCATTGACATACGGTTTAAATAAGCGCGCGCCACAGCATGGCGTTTACGTCCATGGCCACTCCAAAAATTTGAATTTGAAAATCACACAAAAATGCGATTTTAAAAATTTCAAAAAAAGTGGGCAAACCATGTCTTATTTATTTATTTATCGCGTTGTCATTTAGGAAATCCAGTTAATTGCTTATGTTATGTAAAGTTTATGTTATCTTCTCATTATATAGCTGTTGGTTTTATCAACAAAAAAAAAAACTGGTGTCGTCGCCTTAAAAGAATCCTATTATGTGTTTGATTCGCTTTTACTATTGAAACGGCTCGATGAGTGATAAGCGTTTATTGAGCAGTTTTATGAGGTTCTGTTTTACGTCGAAACAGTTACATTTAGTGAATCTATGGCTCGTATTTATAAAGCGATCTCAAGATTGAGAGCAATATTGAGTGCGGATTTGACAAGTAATTTTGTACTGGAATGACATTTCTGATACGAACTCAAACTCGCTGTCACTCTTGAGAGCTGATTATAAATACCGGCCTATGACTACGTAGGCGGGCAATGAAAATGATACTTATACAAGCAAGGAAAAGATTTAACACGAAAATAACAAGTACAAAAAATCGTTATTATTTTAGCTAGTATATTCTACGACCAGCAAGTCTTAACCTTAGAAATTAGTTAACCAGACAAGAACATATTGGTACCTATACAACGTGTAACAGAAAGGGTATATGCATCGAGAAAGGTGTGAATCTACTCATGAAACTGAACAACTTAGGAACATAAGTGGAAAAACGAAAATAAAAAAATTGACCTTCCATACAAAATGCATCAGCTGATAGCGCATTTTAGTATGGGAAGTCAAAATTTTTTTTTCGTATTTCGATCTATGTTCCTTAGAAGTTGTTCAGTTTCATGGGTAGATTAACACATTTCACGATGCATATACCCTTTATTTTACATGTTGTATACGTTCATAATGAGATCAAAGCGAATAGTTTAACTTTATAACAAATGCAAGACAGGAAAGTTAACTGAGAACGAAGACTGTTCCATCTAAACTGAGATAGAAAATACTAAACTTGTCAGCAGAAGTTAGTAGTGCGTACAAATAAATGATATCGGAACAGGAACACGGTAAACTTGGAATTAGAAAACTTCACTCTCATTTATATTACTTACGTACAGTTACAATCTTAGGCTCGTATTTATAAAGCTATCTTAAGATTAAGAGCAATATTGAGTGCGGATTTGACAGGTGATTTTGTACTAAAATAACGGAGGGGAGAAAATACTTTCTCCCCTAGGGGAGAAAGTAAATCCCATATATTTTTGCCGCCCGCATATTCGTTCGCTTGGATTTACGTACTTTCTTCCCTTTTTTCAAGTAAGAACTAATATACTTTCAGAATAGGTGTAGTATAAAATTATTTTCCGACCTGTGCGCTCATATTTCGCATTTAAAATTAAATATTTGTGTACTCTGATGAGCATTATCTTATAACATTTATTCTATATAGGGCTTTAAACAAAAAAGACCTAAGTACCTATACCAATTCGAGCGAACGAATAAACGCGGTGTGCGAATGGGAAAGCAAAGCAAAGCAATTTTCATAGCAGCAAGAACATCTCATGTATATGTCCTATCGTAAGTGATGAATATTTTCAACAGTTTAAAATAAAATAAAATGAGACAGTAACAAGAAGGATACTCTTGTATATTGTAACGCGGAAGGCCGTGTTGCTCTAAGGCCCGTATTTATAATCAGCTCTCAAGAGTGACAGCGAGTTCGAGTTCGTATCAGAAACGTCACTTCAGTACAAAACGACCTGTCAAATCCATACTTAATATTGCTCTCATTCTTGAGATCGCTTCGCTATGAGCCTAAAAGAAGTGATTTGTGGATACCTTATACCTATGATAGTTTAGGCCCAGATAAAAATAAACATCAAAGTAATTAAATAGAGCATTGTCTCTTGTCAAGTGTAGTTGAAAGAATCTGAAATCAATTTCTGCCCTTCAAATGTCGATGCATGAACTTGACATATACTCTTCAGTTAAGGAGTGCCAAGTCATGGCCACTGCGCCCTCTGCGTCTAGCCACCATCTTTAATTTATTGCTTTAGACACGATTTACGACAATTTTATGACGCTTTAATAGAAAAAGGCAATCTTGAGAAAGAGGTGGAAAGTTCTTATCATTCTATTTTTAAAACTTTTACCCTTTTAAGAAAATTGCTGCTTATGTCGATATTCGGCAAGAAAGTTTTCAAATCTCTTAAGTCGTTCTATGATCAATAAATGTAATACTAGATCGTAAAAAGTTCAAGAAACTAAACAACATCTCATATTGTGATGAATATTTATCGGAAAAAAGTGATCTTATTTTCGAAAATTTGATTTCTGATTTCCGAATCTATTGGCTAATATACCTATATATAGTTGACGCAATCAATGAATCTAAATCCGATAGGAATTGGATTTTTGTCAATTTCCATGACAATTTTCCAATCAGTACCCGAAATACGAATCAGAATGTTCGAATTTCCGCTATTTGCTGTTAGTTTTTCACACGAAATTCCACACCCAAAAAATAAACAAGTCGAGTTATACGAAACGGTATTTTGGTACAAATAACAATTATTTTTGTTATAAAACAGGACAAAATCTGTTTCTGCTGGTCATCTTCTTCTTCTTAGCGAGTGGATTTTTGAGTCGAACAACGACCCGATAATCCCTGGTGTCAGAGTTTTCAAACCGCCTATTAGGACAGCTATAGACCGCTGACATGGTTTTCAGTAACGACCACTATCAAAGACAGCGACCGGGACCGACGGCTTAACATCCCCTCCGAGGCACGGAATCCTTTTTCTTTTCGGAATCATCTGACTGATGATTCAGCCTGCAATGTCCTAACCAAACTGGGGAAAACCTTACAAAGTGATAAATTGACAATGTCAATTTTGTATTCCCCCCTGGGAAACGAACCCAGGACCTCCAGATCGTAAGCCCACGGCTCAGACCACTAGACCACGGAGGCAGTTGCTAGTTTGTTGTAAGTAAAATAACAGCGGATGTCGTTCTGTTCCGTCTTTTAAAATTTTCATACTTTATTTGCTCTAAAGCAGAAAAGAAACTCAACTCAACTTAATGTAGAAAAATAAGGAATAAAAAACCTTGACGTAATAACGACAGTGCTTGGAAATGGAAGCCATCATAAGCAAAAAAATACTATGTTACTAAAAGAGTCAAGTTTTATATAAAAACATGTTTGTTGAGGCGCTCCTGGAAACTGAGTGGTTGCTAAGTGTATTTACTCGTGGAAAAGTGCTTAAATTGGACGTCACTTCTTCTTTTTATATGTTACTAGAGTAAACTAGCTATGCATAATACTACTGTTGAAGTAATTTCCCTTTTTTAAGTATGACTAGACTAGATTCTACTATACTGCTGATTCGATTTGTTATAATATCCTAGTACAAAGTCGTTATAATATATGTAAGGGACAGCGTACCAGAAACTAATATACCAGAATTGTTCAGTTTCGTTGACTGAACAACCCCTATCAGTTTCTGGTGTGCTGTCCCTTACACCCCGTATAACCTCTTCGTGTAAACAGCCATAATTTATCGGTGGTATGATCAGCACCTTCCGGGAAACCTGAAAATAGCTGGCCTCGGTGGGTGAAACCCCAATACAGAATCCTTGCAGGAAAACTTGATTCAGTTGGTAAGGAGTCGGTGTCCATGATAATCCCAAGATTGGATCGTGCAAGCGGTAAAATCCTACTCATTGCAAGATTACAAAAGATATATGACTATTTTCTGTATGAGAATTTAAGTAGATACCTACTTTAGGAAGAAAACAAAAATGTTTGTTAATGTTTTTTTTAGGAATATGTAATGTAGTCAATAAATTGTTAACTAAGTATTTTGTTGGTATTTGCATTAGATTTTACTTTAAAGAAACTGTAGTTTTAAGATGTGTGTGTACCTTAAAAGCAGCTTAAAAAGCCATACATTTGATACAGATAAAAATAAGAAAAATACATCTTGTGATTTATTATCTTAATAAATATAATACTACTGCTTACGCCACGACCATACATCTTGCCAATAGCACGTATGGGCTTATTTCGGACGGTTACTGATTTAGTACTGCTCATTTGGATAATATTATGAAAGAATGGGTTGTTCGGCCTATATAAGAAACCACACAGGATCATAATTTAGGTTTATTATTTTTTTAAGAAAATTAAATAATTATAAAACAAAAACAACCTGCATATGAAAACTCTTTCGAATATAAGGTTTACTTGTTCTAAAAATCTATAATCTCCTCAAATAAATAAATATCCATACATTGACGTTCTATAATATTTTGAAATGAAAATGTTTCAATATAATCCTCTTTGATAGTTTCATCGGAATTACATACGTAGGTATAATTATATTTATCTGTAAATGCATATGTGGTTGCAGGGATTTATTTTGGGAGTAAATCCAATAAAATGTTATACATGTGAAGCTTAAATAAATTGGATTGAAAAGGTTATTTTACCTACCAGGTGAGTTTTTATTGGCTTTTCGTAATATTTGACGACTTTGCAGATTGAAAAACGTACAACGGGAATGTGGTTATATTTGTATTCCTACTGAAAACTATTTTTAAAGGCGATAGAATAATGCCGTTCTGGAAAAGACTGAACAACTTTTCCAAAGGAATTGGTTGGGTAAAGCTTTTATATAATGAAAAGAAAAGAAACGAAAAGAATTCATACCTATATGGTTTTCAAACATTTTTGATTTCATCCATTAGGTATTCTGGGAAAATTCCAATTAGGTATTTGTTTTTTGCTAGTAAAGTATTCTGTTTATGGTAACTTTTGTGTGTTAAGTAATCTTGTGCTTTCCAGCCCATTGATCCATACGCGATTTTGTATATTTGCGATTTCGCATAAATATCCATTGTATTTCCTTATTTTTAAAAATAGCATAGCGTGATTCCCTGTTGTACAGTGTACAGTTGTACTAATTTTAATATAACAACTATTTTTGTGTACAAAAGCCACGCAAGTAGTCTGGTAATACCATAAATTATACGGATAACCATAAATCTGGCTCTGTCTCGTTGTCTCTCACTTGATATTTGAGTAAAAATATTATATCACTAATAAAGCTAAGAGAAAAAACGATAGATGTACTTGTAAGTATCCAAAGAAATTTTTTATCTCCACTTGCCGCTTTGTGTGTGTAAATGCGCATTTATTTGTTATACTATCAAAAATATTCATATTCATATTATTTTGTTTTAATTTTACTTTGTTTTTTAATTGATTCCACCACTAAAGGCTAGGTATTTTTTATTTGAGGTGAAATTTCAGATAATCCAAGGTATAGAGGTGATGATTGCAAATAATACATATCTTATTTTATGCCCTTCATGTGATACAATGTTTGGGCATTTATTTGATCAATTCACTAGTTGTTTGCAAATCTATCGATTGTTTATGTTCACTAGTATCGATCTGTCGATAGATCCAAACATCACTGCGGGATTCTTGGACAGTATCCAAATGAGCGTCATTGCATCAACTTTACTGAATACAGGTAGGGATTTGGATATTAAAGGTAGATAACATAAATGTTATATACCGGGTGTACCTAAGGGACACCGTACCAGAAACTGATAGGTGTTAGTCAGTCAACGAAACTGAACAACTTCCACAAGGAAATTATTTCAGGAAGCGTTTTTTTTTTCAAATTTCATATGTACGTTTATTCGGCGCTTTTACGATGAAGGAAAACATCGTGAGGAAACCTGCACACCTTAGAAATTCAAAGGTTGTGTGTAACCTAATCTAGAATTGGGTTTGGTTTCCCTTGCGGAGGTCAGATGGCAGTCGCTCTGTGTAAAAACCAGTACATTCGTTCGATCCCCTAGATTAGGTAAACGACCCCCTGAAAAACGGGAAAAAGGCTAGGAAGATGATGTGACATGACTATAAAACTTTTTTGATCTTAACTCAAAGGCTATTTTTTATCGTTCCTACTGAAACTATTGGGGCTTTATTTTAAGCCTTCCATTGACACAAGCTTTTCCCTATTGCAATCCTGTAACCGAACGATTGCCCGTTTCCCAAAAACGTCACTAGTTAATAAATCACAGTAAATCCTTCTATCCCAGCAGACGTACAAACCTCAGATTTAGAAAGAGTGGACTACGCAACCTTTCCAATACAATGTAAATGTAATTTTTGAAAGCAACACAACAACGACATTCTTACAACTTTATAATGCACAATTTATCTATTTTTCTTCGTCTAACACTCATAACTTAATTAAAAACTAGGGGCAAGCTTTTGAATCTCTGATAGTCAATAGATATAATTTGTACACTCAAGGTTGGTCGTACGGAATCTTTTAAAATCTAAGGTCTTACGTACAAACGATGGGGAATAAGCAGTAGGGTGGAGGGGCTCAACGTGGTCTGATTCCGGCCCTGTAATCCCCCGAAATAGGCACATCAACAGTCTAGCGTTTATTGTGATCCGATTGACTTCGCGTTCTATGATTGATGTGTTTTATATCTTTGTTTTTGGGACTGAGATAGGACATTTTACGGGTTGTGGAGTGATTGGATATTGGTTACCTATTTACTTATTCTAAAAAACATACCTATAATTAAAACAGTGTTCAATTTTGTTATAAAACATTTCCGAACGAAACATATCGAAGGTAAGTGGTTCCTTTTTTCGTGTTATGTGTCATAGTAATTACTTTTCTGCATGTGGAATGTAAACACTTTTGATGTATTATCCCACTTTTTTGAATCAAATATTCTATCTATTGTAAATTTTGAAGCAGTGTGTCAGTCTGCGAAAGAAAAAGGAAACAATATTTGTAACGTTTTTCTCGTTCGTCTATAAGTAGGAAGGAACCTCTATAATTCACAATTTGTGTATTTTATTGTGTGTGTTTTAAAGTACTTAGGTATTACGAGTAGATTGTTATTTTGAACAGGATTATTATACCTACTGAACAAACGCGAAAATCTTAAAACTTATACTAAAAAAACGAATTTATATACTTATTTTGTTTTAAGTCTTGTGAACTCGTAGAGATTTTAGTTTGACCATACTTTTACTATCAAACAGACGAAGTCGCGTGCAAAACTTCTAAGCACAATCTATTTGCCGTCGCCAGGTGAGTGGTCTACGTTGGCATCGAATAATAAAAAACGCTTTAAAAGCTTTCTATGCTATTGGTTCTGCGTATTTCTCTTTTCTTCGTATTCAATCGTATTTACAATATTTATTTTTATAAAATCTTGCGGTCTCAGAGTTGTCATTTTTAAATTACAAACCAATTTCAAACAGTGTAGAGTGTAGCTCCTTTTGGATTTGCCTGCGAGTTGTCTCATGATTTGTCAAACAAAATTGACATCATGACATTAAAAATATTGTGTTTTTCTCATATTTTTTCTAAATGTTGCAGAAAACAAATGTTACGTAACAGACACCCGAGAGAGTGTCACTTCGCTAACGTACGTGAATCTAATTTCCTGATATACCTTCTGGTGGCAGGTTTCAATGGCACATCTCGTACGTCACTCACGACGAGGCAAAATTATTCAATATTCGACTGCCTCCGTGGTCTAGTGGTCTTAGCCATGGGCTCACGACCCGGAAGAACCAGGTTCGATTTTCGGCGGGGGACAATGACTTTGTGTGGTTGCCTCTAATTTGGTTAGGACATTGCAGGCTGAACACCCGATTGTCCAATATTTATTTGTGCTAAGCAACATTTGCCATTAATTGAGGACGGTTTCCCTTGATTAAAATTGTATACTAATGCAAATAATTGTATACTAGTGTTTAGAACACATAGGCAATTTTGTCACAAGGTTAGAAAGGTCTATATCAGACGTCCCCTGAATCTTGCTCAGATGAGCAATCATTCGAAATTTTCCTGGATTTCTTAAACTAAAACGGTTAAACAAATTTATGTAAAAGCCTACCTTCACACTGAAATAATTCGGGAAAGTACCTTTTCAAGGTTTAAGTAATTAACGGCAGCAAAACTGGCAAGGAAAATCTTAAAAGCCTGGG
The DNA here is from genome assembly GCA_029255725.1 of Scrobipalpa atriplicella. Lineage (NCBI taxonomy): Eukaryota > Metazoa > Arthropoda > Insecta > Lepidoptera > Gelechiidae > Scrobipalpa > Scrobipalpa atriplicella. Next base: position 16,902 of record JARACY010002875.1, read on the forward strand.
CTTAGTCGAACTTCCATTTAAAGTAACGAGGTAATTTGCTTGGAGTTTATTTTGACCGTTTAGAATTTCAGACCTGTCTAAAACAAGATTATTTTGAAGTAAGTACACACATAACTTAAGACATCTATAAGGAATATAGATTTTTTAAACAACGAGTGGCATACATGTTTATTGTTCGTCTGATTGTAAACAGATAGGCATCGTAGCATTGTTTAGCGTTAAACATAAGAGTCCCACGGTACAATTTAGGTACTGGGACAGCAAGAAACGTGTTCCCATGAAGAAGTTAGGTGTAACAGAAAGGGTAACCTAACCTAACCTAAAGGGTTGTTAAAACTTGGTAGTACCTTACAAAACTGCCCATAAGGTAATTAGGTTGGCGATTATTTTTTGTAAAATAATCGATCAATATTCTTCGGGGAATGTTCTTGTTCATGAAAATATCTTTATAGATGTTTTATTGGTGTAGGTAGGTATGTTGTATAATTTGTTTTTGAAAGATTTTGTGAAACTTTTATGAATAATCCGTAAAAATTTGACGCAAGAGTTTGAAACTAAATTAATTTTTAAATTGCATACATGTTGTTGAAATTTTGTTTCCGTTAGAGTTTTAACATTTCCTGGCATATTTCAAACCAAGCTTCTTAAACAGTTTCCTGTTTGTAAAATATTAATTCCACGATATACTTGCTTTAACCATTTTGGTCGCCCTTTTAGTCAGCTGTTATTTCAGTGGACAAGGAAATATTAACATGTCATGTTACTTTTAACTACTGCTGCAGTAACCAAATTACTAATCCCAAATAACGGTAAATATGCTAAGGTAGGATTTTAATAATAGCGTGTTCCCGCACTAGTAGGTATGTAATGTAAGTTTGGAAGTACTTGGATAAGTAAAGGTTTATTGAACAAAAGATAAAATCAGGTATTAGACGTACGTATCTCACAGTCGCCCCGAATGACTATTAGCAGAGGCAAGATAATAAGAAGCATAGGTGTAACAGGGAACATGGCTTTTAATCCCTTATCTGTTAGTGAACTTTTGCCAAAATTATACGAAAAGATAGAGTAGTGCAAAATTATACGAAAACACAGATTTAAAACCGACATCAAAGACGATATGTTTAATGAGAAAACATTTTTCCACAAACAACAAGGCCAAAATTAATCAGCCAAAAGGTAATTTGATGAAAGTGCGAAAGTAGCATTGTCGTGTCGTAGAAACAAGAATAGGTGGAGACAGTGACAAATAGTAGATGTTACATACGGCTCGGACACGGTGGGCGTCCAGCTGACTAATGAAAACATTCAGACTAGGAGTATATTGGCTCCCTAGTGTCTTAAGATATCTTGTATAAAAGGGTCACTGTACCTGAAACACTCCATACAGGCAAGGATCCATGTTGACCTAAATCATAGGGTGGCCTTATTTAGTCATCAGCGTCTACAACTTAGTCGTAGGTACTACTCGTTTTTCTTAGTGCAGTACATCAAAATTATTTTATAACTTATACGACGAATTAAAGTGTTGTGCATGTTGATAAAACACACGGCTACCTACTCACTTGTATAACGGAAGTTTTGAGTCGAAAATCACGCTTGACTGGCGGTGTTGTGTGATTTTTGCGCTCCTGAAGAAGGCCCTTGTATAGGGTCGACTCCGTTACATACAAGTGAGTAGCCATGTGTTTTATCAATAAGAAAAAATATTATTCTTTAAGTGTTCATGATAACCATGTGCGCCTGACCACATTTTAACCTTTTCACGTTTTGTTACATTACCGACATAGAGAGTCGGTCGAATGTGAAAAATACGGGCTCATACGCTCTACGAAATATAAAGAGCTCAAACGCACGACCGCCTTCCGCAAGTGAATATCTAGCCATAGATTTACAATATCACTTAGGTATTTGTGGGTTTTTGCCCGTACATTTTACAAGATAAAAGTTTCATAAACGTGAGCGAAGGACAGAAGGTACCTACTCAGTTTGTTATTGAGTATTAAAAATACCCATTTTGGCTATATTTTTAGTTCATACAAATTGTTGTTTTTACGTATTTTTGTTATATGAAAGCTGTGTAAGCCAATATGTCAAACTAATGAAAATATAAACAATCCGGGCCTGAGCCTTTTGGCTTAACTGAATATAAACCAGATGGAATTATGAGGACTGTACGACCCTTTTCTTGCATTTTTATCACTCCTTTACGTGTTTACTTCAATAAAAGTCAGTAAAACTTCTACGTAGAGTTCCGTATACATATTTACATAAAAAAAAATTATTTTCTTCAAAATTCGATTTGAACCTTCAACGAAAGCTTCAATGATCATTTCACCTTACCATAATCATGTTCGTTTTTCCTAAATATTTCGTACGAAAATCAACCTTACAAAATTCGTATGAGGCCTTGAATTTCTGTTCGTAGTGCTACATTATAGTTGAATCATACAAAATTAATATTCGATAAAGGTATTTTATATTCTCAATAAGAAAGTTATAAAAAAGTAATTCAATTTAATATTTTCCTTTTAAGCTCGGAAATTGTCGCAAAAGCCTCTCTTTCAAAGCCTGCCTTTTTATTTTAACTGTTTAACTTCCCATTTCCTACCTTTTCTATGATAAATTAATTAATGTTATTGTATTTCCGTCAGTAACAGTCTAATCATAGTTGAGTTACTACATTTACTTATTTTGTGGACTTCATAAGCGATTCGCATATTATTTTATTTCTTCTCTTGTTTTTTATTTCTTCTTTTTTACATACCAAATAGTATGGAAAAAATTTAGCTTTTTGGTAATCGTACATCATATTTGACTCTGTAATTAACTGGCCAAAGTAAACATTTGACCTAGACTAAACACATTTTTTTTTTATGAAAGCAGGGTTTCCTTTATGCAAGTAGTTTGCCCGCCAATGGCAACCTCAACATGCATGCAAGCTGAATCGTTGTAGTTTTTAACTTGTGAAGAAACCGCGCAAATTATGCTGTCTGAGCAAGTGATATATGCAAGTTGCACGTGCAAGTGCTGGTTATAAGGTGAAGGCAAAATGAAATTTCCAATGTAAGTAGATTGTACTCCAGTGTGACGTCATACACGCGTACAAGTACTTGCATTATAAGAACCTGGATTAAAGTTGCACGGCAGTAGTTGACAGCAACGAAAGCGTTAACCATAAACCTGCTCCTGCGCGGCCTGCAGTTATTAGATCACGTTGCAATAACTCTCGCTTTATTTGTTTAACTTTTTCCGCATTGAAGTGCCGCTGCGAAAGTAAAAAATATACATAAAGGATGCACCGTTTAATAGCGTTTCAGCCTCCGTTGGGACTACAAAATGTTATTAGTGCGCAATTTTAGCGTAAAGTGTCCGTTTTTTTGCTCGGCTGTTGCAAGTAATGTATTTCATTACGACCGGCGGACATGTTGAATGTGAAAGGTCAGAAAATGTGAAATAACTAAAAGGGAAACTAAATGTTACAGCACGTGTTCAACTTGGTCAAAAGTGGAGGTCGGAATATGATAATAAATACAACTGTATATGGTAAAAAAAAAATGAACATTGATTTGTAAAATTTCAATAGGTACTAATAATATGGAACAGCTTCCCATAAACTGATAGGCGTTGCTCAGTGAACGTAACTGAACCATACTGAACCACTTTCACAAAGAAATTAAGTTCAGGTAATGTTTTTTTGCTTTCCCATACAAATTCTCCGATCGAGGTTATATTTTTGTATGGAAAAGTCATGAGGAAGTCAATAGTATGTACTTACCTATTATTAATTTCCTGTGAGAAATTCTTTGTAATAATAGTTCTGTTTCATGGAATAAACAACCCCTGTTAGTTTGCGGGATGCTGTTTCTTACACGCCATTTTTTTTTTTGGTACATTGTGTTGTGTGTCTTTCGACTCATTTCCGTTAGACTAATTACTCATTATAATCGGTACCTATGTTATTTTCTTGGAACTAGCTATTTACACATAATTAACAGCCTGATACGTCCCACTGCAGGGCAAAGGCCTCCTTACGATGAAGGGATGAAATATATGCCCACGTCCGCGACTGGACGGATGTGGCCCAAGATAGGGAAAAATGGAGGAAGGGGTGGCACTAGCTACTTAAAAAAAAACAAAAAACACCTTTTTGTTAAACCCGAACCGAAAGGCTATTGAAACCTAAAATACCCTTGCTTCTGAATAAGTAAATTCAATCGTGTGTTTCGATATGATCGCTACTGTCCGAGCCAAACGAGTTGGAAACTACCCGCAATTTGCGAAACGATCTTCATCGGCCCCATAGCCAATGTAAATTGATATGGCTTAACACGTCAGCTGCGTCGGGTAATAACGCCAAAGTAAATTAAATTTTATGCCTTACGCCTTGTAAGCTGTTTCAGTATGTTCATATTTTTGGAATAGGCATTATGAAAACCTAGATCAAATAAATAAACCTAAATCACGCGGCAGACCTAAGAAACGCTGGCTAGACATCGTAAAAGACGTTTGTACGTTGGTGTGAATAGGCCTTAAAATTGCGTAACCTTTTGTTTTCAGACAGAATAAAGTGAAAAGGATTGTAATTAAATTCTAGTCGCGCCTATCTCGAATAGGCTATTTTCACGGATTGGACAGACACAAAATTAGTGATTATCATTGATTTGATATGTTATTATTTTTAAAGCTGAGTATATTTACAGTGGCGGCCATAAATTTTAAAGTGCGTTGCAATGGAAGGCATTATTTTTAAAGCTGAGGTGGTTAAAGTGAAATCCATTATTTTTATAGGTGGAAAAAATATTCCTCTATGGTAAGCCTATTGATGCGTTTTTTTAATAGATAGAACGATTCAAGAGAAAGGTTTATATGTAAATACATGCATAAAATAGTAGAGAAACATTGATAATTTTAGGGGTTTCTAATGTGATGTCGTAAATAAACACATTTTTTTGCACTTTCATTGCAAACGCTGGCTAGTTAAAAATAAAAACAAACATTCCATTTTATTTCTGGTAACCGGCATGTTCACGCCCACGCGAATAAACGTGTATTTTTAAGGCCTTACTTACTGAGAATTACGAATAATTAACTATTTTTGAACACCGTTTGCTGATATTTTATAAATAATATTTTCTTTGTGAGACTCATTCTCCAAAGATAACACCATGAGGTCCAAAACAGGGAAGAATGGAAGGAAAAGAGAGAGGCCTTTGCCCAGCAGTGGGATAATTTCTCTAGAGAAAATATGTTTTTTTTTTTATAAAACCACTTGTACTTGTTTCACAACTTTATTTACTAACCCAACCGGTTTCGCTTACATAAGCACACTATTTAAATTTATGCAAGAAAATATCACAATTAATTTCAATCTATTTAGTGCAATAAGTAATTGACTCGTAATGTAAACATTCTTATTCCCACGGAAAAACTCTTTTAACGCTGGTGAAACCGCGGGCGGAAAGCAAGTAAAAAACAAAAACAAGTATGTCCTACTCTACTTGAAAGGTGAAGAACGATTGCACTGAATTGCTAACAGGCTTTGCCAATGCTCCCTGATTGGAGCATTGGCTGCATAACAAAACGATGTATGCTGCTTGGCTTAACATAGCATGATCTCGGGTCCCATTGTTAAGGATAACAGGGGTTCGAACATGTAAGAAGCGGATATGAGCCTCGTAGTAATATTACTGAGAACTCATTTCATTATTATAGAAAATGAAAAAACGTTTTCCGACAGCTAACTCCAAACCATTTTGCGCTGAAAATTACGGCGTTAAAAATAATGTTACTTTCATGTTACCGTATTCATAAAACCTTTATTTAGGTAGGACCCAATAACAAATTTTTTTCGTAGTAGTTTCCTGCTGGGTGTAAGTATAATATTAGACAAAAAAAAGAGATTTCAACAGTAATTATTGGTAGCTTTATTGCTAAAGTAGGTATACGGTAATAATAAGATTCTTTTAGAAAACCATTTGGTAAATTTAGGTGAATTGAAAGTACGTAACAGCGAGTAACAATGCTCAAATTAATTGTGCTGAGAATTTGACAAGATGAAAATTATGCCGACGTTGTAACATGTAGTAGGAGTAATTTTAACATGTACATTGTACGTACATTATGTTAGAGTGGATTACGGATTGAGGTTGTTTATGTAATTGTTTCTGTGACACGTCACATGCCGGGATCTCACGTGGTTGGTGTTAAATTGTTTGCACTAATCTATGTACTTATATGGAACGGAGGGTAATGAAAATTAAGTAAACCACATACCAAATGAGGTTAATGTTATTACGCCAGAAAATTATGCCTGAGAAATATGGGAAAATATAATGAGTACCTAAATCAGCTGAGAAGTATTATTTTATAGTATATTTATAGAAGCATCTTTCTGTGTTTTATTTTTGTTTTGATATGTACGAAAACAGAAATACCTTATACATATATTTTAATCGCTCCCAGTTCAACATGTAAGCATGATTCGTTTTACTAATAAACATTCCACATCATTCCCTTCCTTTATAAAATTTCCGTACAATTCCATTATATTTTCGACGCCTTTACATAGCGCAGCAACGTGCCTCAAGGCATTTATCCATTATGTGGAAAGTATTTTTCCATTCGCCACATTTTATCCACGAAATGTATTTCAGATTTCAGTCGTCGAACTAAAATGTCCCCTCTTTGGAATCAGTAAACAATAGGAACAAGTTAAATATTGAATTTCGTGTCCAATGGAGTAAAAAATCGTGAGGGAAAATCCATTGTCATATTCGTCCATGAAGAGAACCAGCTAAGTGCGAAATGTATCGCTTCAGTGCATTTGCCGTTGAAAGCTGGGCTTATACAAGTTAGCATAAAATGTACTTGTGCTACATATGAAATAAAAGTAAGAGTACAGTAATGAAAGGAACAGCTAATTTTCGCGATACACCACAAGGTATGGACATATCTAGAACGTTTTAAATGTACCGGGAATTCTAGCGCATATAGGCTCAAGGAACGCATATTCTAGGTAGTTATTCCCAAGATCAATTTCAGTTACTTTTGAAGGCATTTTCGTTTTCTTAAGTTGTTCTACTGTAATGGGATTGGGCAAGATATCCATAGAATAACCGAATTAAATTTCCAGAGATTTCAGATATTTGTATTCATGGATACTGTAAAAGCCACTAGATAGTAGACATCTACGAGTACAGTTTAGTGGCGTGGAACTGATTACAAAATTTGTCAGACTTAGCTATAACCTATAACGGCCCGTGCTAGGCTGTTTACGCCATTCCAACGTGATTTTATACATGTATAAAATAGAGATATAAACGTACGTATCCAATCCCGTGGTGTAATGAAGCCCTCTCGACGCCTCCCGGTGGGTAAAATGTAAACTGCGTTCACTTAGTGCCATGAATAGGCAATGAGCTCACCCCGCTCGATTCATAGATTAATGAAGTAACGGGAAACTGCGAAATAAGGAATCGTTTCATCAGTGTCTTTGTTTGTTGAGGAGTTTTGAAGTCAAATATTACAGGTAAGGCAATGGGCTGACAAGTCGTCAATAGTACTACACAATACAATTTGAAATGCCTCTCAAATCAGACGTTTTTTTAGGCTGAACTGAAAGGGTTAGTATCGGGTAAGAGATTTATAACATTGCACACTAATACAAATAGTTTCATTTACTTCTCCAACGCTGCTGTGCCAATTTGCCAACCTATTCCAAAAGAACCCGACGGTTTCTGTTGCTGTTGAGAATATAAATATATTAAACCAATGAACATCAAAACTTACACGATAAAAACTATTAATATTTCCAAAGGTCTATTTGCTCAGAAATAATAAACCATAATATCGATGAAACAAAACATTGTGCAACTGTATCTCAATAAACAGGCAGTAACAATAAATAGAGCACCATCTATATACAGCAATAACAACCGGCGAAGCTTCAGAAAATAAAATACAGGCAACGATTCTGCTCGTAGAGTTTTATCTGAAGCATTTAGCGGTGGCCAGGAATAGAAAACGTAAACGGAGAACTATCTCAAAGGTATTAAGAGCGTTTATTCCACAGTAGCAGAGCCTCTTCGCGAAAAGTTTTTGCTGTCTCTATGACACCTGTGATTGATTTATATTTTCTGTTGCCAAAATCGACAAGTTGTGTAGGGCAAATTATACTTAAGCGGGTTTCGAGGAAAAAAAAATCGGGAAAAAGTTTACAAAATATATTTAATTACCTGCAGTTTCTATTGATTATTTTGCTAATATCTTCCATTTTTAGCAATAATCGCATACAAAGAATATTTGCGTAGGTATTTAGTGAGTTAAGAAATTCAAACGCTGTGTGTGAAGTCGACCTATCCGAACTGGGCCCTCGTGGTCGACTACAGCCCGATCGCCCTATTCCAGGGTATGCTCATGCCCTTCGGTTGGGAAGTAAGAGCTGATGATGGTGATAAAGATGATTTTTTTTTGTGATGTGGCGCCACTATCGACAAATAAACGCTTTTAACAATGCTGCCCGCAGAGCCGATATCCTATATCGGTGGACGGTTAGTCCCGAACAATGGAAATCCAATGCAAAACCCCCACTATTCTTGCACTTGAACAAAAGATTATTTCGAAAATGCATTGAGTTTGCTTGGAGCTCGGAGGTATGAAGGTGTGTATTTTGTTAAGGGATTCTGCGGTTTTTTTATTTGTATATTCATCTTTTTTGTGATCATCTTCTGGAAGGTACCTGTGTGGTATGATAATAAGGAATACACATTTTTTCCGATACTCTTACCTTTCACTCCAATTACCTTTAACTGTAGAAATAGCAGATTGTAGATTTCCGGTATGATATTTGTAGAGATGTATTTGTTCTATGTTGCTGTGAAAAAAAAAATACATATACATGTCCTGCTACAAAATTCCAGCCTAAACTCCTAGGATTAACTTGAATTTAATGCACTAAAAACGTAGCTTGGCGGAACGACCCTTGTTTAAGTCGTTTTTGATCTGCCTACCCCATTAGGGACAAAGGCGTGATTTTATGTATGTATGTATGTAAAACGTAGCTTTACTAGTAAAGTAATAGGAAAGTTTCAGTTATCGCTTGATAAAGAGACCGTATAACAAGTTAAGCGCAGCTGAACAGTTTCATGTCACGGCCACTGAGAGATAAGGGTTACCAGACGACTGAATAAAGAAAAATACCTATATTAAAATTAGCTAACGAAGTGTCCGCTCGTGATAACAATATGATGTGATTTATCCGCAAGATAAAAATATATAAGGTGTTAATTTAATTGCGTGCCATAGCTTAGAGGAAAGGAGCATGTAAAAAATTCCAACTCAAAAAATGAAAAATTAAAAGTCGGTAGGTATTTACCTATAATGATTCCCAGAGCTGCTTCTAGCTCTTGCGCTATAGGTAACCAATCCCGCGCGACGCGCGAGTCGCATCGACCAGTGATAGCGACTCGCGCGGGCTCGGTTATAGTGCGAGAGCCAGACACAGCTCTTGGAATCATAATAAATACTTGGAATCATAATAAATACAGACTTTTGGTTTTTGGTTTATGAAATTGTACGCAGGGAACTATTAAATCATTATAACAAATACTTTTTTGCTTTTTTCCGGCTTTGATTTTGCTTAATACCCGATACCTAACCTACAGTAATTCCGCTGGTCACCCAGTCCAATTCTATTTTAAGAACTGGCAACCCTATATGAGTGAGATAAGCTTTCGCCCTAGCTAGCCGCCGCCGCTCCCATTTTAACCGGCTTTTCGATAATGTCACCCGCACGTTTTATGTCCACATTATTATTTTAGTATCATCTCGGATAGTGGATGACTTTTCAGCTTAAACGTGCCTTCTCTTATGCCCTCTCTGATTTAAGACAAATAAAATAAAATCAAGTACTTCTATACGGTCAAAATTAAGGTCATGTCGTACAAGGAAGTCAAGGAGATGGCGGACTTCATGTACTCAACCGACAAGAGCAATGGCTCTTAAATTGATGATGATGACTTCTATACATTGGTAATAGTACATTACGATATAAGTGCGGTGGGTTGATCATTACAGCCGAGGCGATATTGCTAGCCCGAGCCGTAGGCGAGGACTACAAGAAAGCAGAGGCTGTAATTATCAAACCGCACGTATGTCGTACGACGTTTTATAACATATTTGCGAGGAAATAGCTACAAAATTAAAACAATACAGCGATAAGAAAAAGCGCACGGAATAATTTTTACTTATTCACAAATTAGGATGCGCGCGCATTAACGCTTTCTTTTTTAAGCCATAGTACAAAGAAACAACCAGCCAGTATTACTAATAAAGTAAATAAATATTTTTTTGATTTTGTTACAGATAAATGGTTGTAATTTATTGTAAAAATTAATTAAATCAAAGAATTAAATGTTTATTTTATTATACTTTATCTCCCAAAGTTAATTTTATTTATAAAATGTTGACCACTTTTCTGCCATAAAAACTCTTTGCTAAGATTTAAAAAAGTACCGTTCGATAAACCGTGCGTTTTACCTAATTAAAAAAAAAACTCGTGTGTTTTACAGCACTCGTGCATTTTACGATTACGCACAAGTACGTAATAAGATACAATACAATATTGAAATTGGTGTAATAAGAGACCCTTTACGAGCAAATGTGTTATAAAATAAAATGTAAAAAAAAATGTGCTCGTTATCGACGGATTAATTCTTATTGTGGAAATACCTAGGATGAAACGTGTCAGTCTACTTTGCCTTTTCTGATATTTTCTCGTGGTAATTACTAATTTTTTTAATAATCCTGCAATTTTAATTTTGAAAGCTTTGAAAATCTCTACTTTATCTCTGTGATGCTGATAATAGAATACACGTGTGCTAGCTACTTAATAGTAACTACCTTTATTTTTTTATGCGGGCTAAAGAGGTATCTGGCCTATTAAAGACGTGAATAAGTCTCTCAAAGCTCCCGGCATCTTGCGAAGTTTAATAAGCTGGTTGGCTTTTATCCTACAACTTTTTGCTTTCTACACGCTCCTTGATTCGTAAGGAGATTATGTATTTATAACTTAGTATATTTTCCGACAAGCCTTATGGTGTATTGGATAGGGCCGCTGCCACCTGTGCAGGAGGTCCCATACTAAATAAGCAGTCAGCTGATGCATTTTGTATGGAAGGTAATTTTTTTTTTCGTTTTTCGACCTATGTTTCTTAGGGAAAGTTGTTCAGTTTCATGGGTAGATTCTCACCTTTCTCGATGCATATACCCTTAGGGTTACACGTTGTATTCAGATATTCATGGTGTGGTAAATATGAGGAAAGTATATTTTTTCCCGTAAGGAACCTACCTATTGTTATTTTCATACTAGCATGCAGGATTATATTGTCGACGATACCGTGCCGTTTCAAGCTTAAAAGTTTAGCCGTAGGAATAAGTAAAGTACTTTCCCAAGGTAAAAAGTACCATTAGTACTTAATCAGTAAGATGCTCTTTTAATTACAAACATTTGCTACCAAACTTAATTTAAGCTAAGTAGATTTGACACGTCTTTAATTTTCGTAAAATTCCCGTGAACACAACCTTTATAAAAAGCGGAGAACATTCCACCCGCTAATTAATGTAATTAAGGGTGTACAAATGAACAGATAGCGGTCTCAGGGGATATTAAATGCTGAACAGATAATAAATCCTCTATAGAGTTACTTTGTTGGAAATATAATAAAATATTACGTTATAAAATTTTATTTTTACCATAGAATAAGAAATTTTTACCATATTTTTTTCCTTATACGAGTAGAAGATAATTTTGGTGTAAAAAAATAAGTGTTCTTAATTTGAATATAAATATTAGTTCAAACCGTTCAAACCAAAATTAAAACATTGACCCTATTTATAAAAGAAAACACGTGTCTCATTTAGATAGCCACTGATTATTATTTATTTTATTTTCGAGAGTAATAATGCAACTGAAAATATTTATCGTAACTGTTTTTCTCTTAGAAAACACAGCCAAAAGTGGGCACCGGCTTTATCTACTTGGGTTACTTTTATTTGCAATAACTAAATTCCTATCGTCTCTATCTAGTCTAGGTCAGTCGTGACCGAAACAGAACCGAAGATAGAACAAGTTCGGTCATCCACACGCCTCAAAGGCATCGGCATTCCCACATAATCCTGTTTGTCTACCTGAAAGGTCTGCTAGCGAGGTCCATTTTCACCAGATCTTCTTCTGTCGTATGGGTTTCAATTTCAAATCGATCGACCCGAAGAACCCTGGTGTCAGATTTTTTAAACCGCCTAATAGCACAGCTACAGGCCTCTGACATGGTTTGTTTAACGACCACTATCAAAGACAGCAACCTGGACCGACGGCTTAACGTGCCCTCCGAAGCACGGAATCATTTTTATTTTCGGACAATCAGGTGATTCAGCCTGCAATGTCCTACCCAAACTGGGGAAAATCTCACAAAGCAACAAATTAACTAATATCAACTTTGCGTTCCCCCCTGGGAATCGAACCCAGGACCCTCGGATCGAGAGCCCATGGCTCAGACCACTAGACCACGGAGGCAGTTATTGATTATGCCAAGTGAATGAAACAAAACAATGCGGAGTCTTTGAGCTGAACAGTCTACGTCCTCATGACACGGTCGAAAACCTTGTTAATTCAATGAAGAGAGCCTTTCTCAATTAGCACTCTGATATTACCTACATTAAGAGTAACTTTGTAGTGACGAAATTCATTTTATATTAAGAGAAAGTTATTAAATGAATAATAGGGTCACAATAATCTTATTTCGCCCGTCTGAAATTGATGGTAAATTTTCATGCAATTCTATGATTATGGGCGTCATGAACAGAATCAAAATGATAATGAAAATGTACCTTCGTAGAATACAGCCTTTATAAATAAGTACATCCTCTTAGTTTTAAGATGACCTTGTATAAATTAGAAAATAAAGAAAAGATAAATTACGTAACTAACAAGCGAGATAGTCTTCGATCATCAAAGACACTTCAAACATGGTGTAATGCACTAGACTGGTTCACTGACATAAGCTTTTAAACCTTCCAGTTTAAAGGGAGCTGCGATTTAGCTTTAGAGTGGTCGAGACAGAAGCCTTGCGAAGGTCTTAGTAAAGCGGTCGCGTTGACATTGGTTTAGAACTTTGCACGGTCGAAGAACGCTTCTGTTCTTCTTTGTTTGCTGTTTATACACTTTTTTTTCTTGTGTCAAGTTATGAAAATACAAAATCAAAACAATCATTATTATTTTTTTGTTTCAGGTACCTGAATTTTTGCTGTTTTTGTATAGGTAATGGTACGGAACCCTTCGTGCGCGAGTCCGACTTGCAGTTGGCCGATTTTTTTTTATCACCCCTATATCTTAGCTTATATAGAACTGGTTATAGCCTAGGCAATCTATCAAAGATAAGGAGAATCCGCTTTAACAAACGTTATTCAGTAAGATGAATAGTTTCTGTTTCTGGCAATATGTAATGTATAATATTGAAGATTCTGTTTTGTTGTGAAAGTGTGGAACCGTACAAACATCAGGAGATTTACCCTACATTGTCTAACCAATCTGCGGAAAATTTTAGAAAATTATAAATTTACAAATATCAATTTTGTGTTTCCCCCGACGGAATTGAACCCTCGACCCACGACCTCCGATGTGGGGCTCATGTCTCAGACCAGTAGATCACGGAGGCAGTTAAAGTTAAAGGTTCGTCAATTTATCATCACCGGTAGATATAAGTAGGTACTGAATAGGCAACTGCCACCACCCAAGGATCAACTCATATTTCCGAACCTCGTGTTAAAAGCTTTCCTAGAAAAGGGAGTCCATTCAATTATAGGAGGCTTTTGGGATTTATGTCAAGAAATTTTCCTTAAGTCTTCTATATTTTGGTATAAATAATTTCAAAATATTACGTAACCAAGTTTATTTGTGGAGATATCACATACCTCTTACATCCTGCAGCTGTAAATACGCACTTAGCAAAGTAAATAGATTTACATATGAGACTGGCAAAATATATTTGGATTTGTAACGTCGCTTGCTTGCTTATTGATCATACTCGATCTTTCGGCAGTAAGAGCGTATCTCTTACGCGAGGGATGATATACTTTATGTACCGAACGTCACGTGTGCACTTCTTGTATTTTGTAAAGAAGCCATTTCTATCTCAAAATTTGAATCATATATTCATAAGGGAAATAGATCTGCGTTTCTCTCACAAGTACCTTTTTCTGAGATCAAACACATGGTGTTAATTTAATTGCGTGCCATACCTACTCATATCTCACAGGTTGTTTTAGCGACAGAGGATCACATGAAAAATTTGTAAAAAATCCTACTAAAAAAATTACCTCCCCATACAAATTATCTGATTTAAGTGGTCATTCTGAATCAGAAATTCAAAGCTTTTATGCGTTTTTTTTAATGTTAGTACTAATCCGTTATCGTAAACTTAACACCCCCTAAGCCGTGTTGAAATTAACATCCTGTACTTATAGAAAAACTAGGTCTCTTACTCTACTGTGAGAGTATGCGAACCAAGTAGGTTATGTAGTGCATTGAAGATTCCGTTCAAAACTCAAGGGATGTTAATTTTAAATGCCCCATTCATGATTCAAAGCGTTGAAACCAATCTCGGGGAAGTTTTAGGCGCCCGCATGTTAAGAACCGTTTCTCTCGCATGTTCGTTGAAACTTTAAACTCAATTTACAAGACTGCCTCAATGAAAGATCTCTCTACTTGTATGCCTTTCTGGTAGCTAGCTGTAGAAAGATTTATTAAACTATGTTTATTTTAAAATGTTGTACAACAGCCAAGAGGTAAGTAGATGCTCTAGTAAAAATTACTTAACACTGCGTTTTGTATTGGAATTTAATGTGAAATCGCTCCGTATTCGTTCATTCATAGTGCCTAATCTTTTGTTTACATATTACTATGGCTTTATCCTCCGCGATCTAAAACGAAGATTGATAAGTTCAATAACTTTATACTAAGGATATGATAATAACGAATGAGACATTGGTACCGATTCTGTTTGAAGCCCTTTACTAATTTAAGTTTAGTTCTGTCACTTTCTAAAATTTAAATAAAATAGAGACTGACGTTACTCGCCTTAAATAAGTCGAGACCATAGAGCATAATTATTGTCATCTTATTTAAGGCGAGTAATGTCAGTTTGACAGGTTTATAATAAGCTGTTGTATTTCTGTCTCTATTTTATTTAAATTTTAGAAAGTGACAGCACTAAACTTAAATTAGTTAAGTTGGGTTTCCAACAGAATTGGTACTATTGTTACATTTGCCATAAAATAAGCAACTCTTGGACATGATTACTCGTTCTAATCAAGAGCTGAAAGGTCACCTTAAACTTGTTGGAGCTTTCTCTCCCCAAAGGCTCCCAAATTATCAATACAAACAAGTCCTGTAATGAATACCAATCAGCCCAAAATATCTAAAATCGTTAACCCGATGAGTAGGTAAATACGGGTGAGCAGCTTTCGTCAGGCGAATGGGCTTTCGCCTCCGACAAAACCGTGCGTCTTTTCCGCAAAATTAAACACTAAAGGGTTCTTCGGCTCGGTCTTATTGTGGTTTAATCTACGACCCTCGAATAACCAAGATCCATGTTGCCTTGCTTCGATTGGTGCGGGTTTCGTTTAAAATTCTGTGGAGGTTCAATATGAAATTACAGTTTGTGGTAACAGTTTTAATACCTTTTATTTGAGTTAAAGATGATCATGTGATTTTTGGACTCTACAAAACATTTTCAGAAATTATAAAGTAACATCAAATATTGCAGAGTCAAATAGTGGGCAGAGTTAACCTACTAATCTTTCGAAGTTGTTTTGCGTATTTAATTAAGGCATATGGACTAGTTTTTCTTTCTAAAATATGAGAAATGACAAATCAAAATTCAACCACGGCCACTCGCCACTCAGGACATTATCCGCGGTAGCTCCTTGGGACAGTATTCTACCGTGTAGAATTTTGAATTTATATTTATCATATTTTAGAAATAAAAACATAGAAAAAGAAATAGTTTTTCTTTAGAAAGTAGGTTTAGACCGTTTTTAAAATATTCGAGAGCCATCACTCTGAGTGGATTCCTGCGTGCCCTCTTGGCAGCCGACTCTCGGTCGAGAGCAGTTTGAGGCGTCTGCTTCAGCATTATTCTTGAGGAACAGCACTCGGGGGTCTGCTTTCAAGTAATTGGGACCACCATTCAAACGCCTTTGGTTTTTCAAGTCAAGTGGCTCTCTGGAAAATGCTTGAACGTGTTTGGTCATTGTAAGAGCTTCTATGTTTAGGAAACATATAATGAATCTTTCTGAATTTGTTTCTCTATTGTTTATTTGAAATATTAGAATAAAAATAAGTTTAAGACAAAGAATGGAAACGGCCCGTATTTATAATCAAATCTTCTCATGAGACTATAGGTACTTATCAGAACTGACTTTTCAGTAGGTACAAAATGTTCAGTATTGCTATCTATCTTTAGATCGCTTTATAAATAAAAGTCTTAACATGTATGTTGCCACAGTCACAGACGGAAAACGTAGTGTATTTTACTAAGGAGGTAACACCTTCTTCATTCATGTATTATCTTCTTTCTACGACGCTTAGTAACAGTATAGGTATTGAAGTGGTTAAGCGAAACCTCGTATAGGCTTCGGGCTCTTTCACAAATGTTTGATGAAGCATTTTCTTTTGTCTCGTCCGGAAAATGAGCCCTCTCATACGAACAAAGGATTTTGTGGCTTGATTTCACGCATGAGACTGTTGACATTGACAAATTAAGATGACCACGTTCCATGTCATTAATCCGCTTGTTTCCTACTTGTCAAATCAGCAACTTTTTATGAAATGTCAAAAACGCTTTTGTATGAAAATCGCAAGGTATGACGTCACTCCTCGATAGCTCCCATTATGACTCCTCGTAAATACTTGACTACTCAAATCAACAACTTCTATATATTTACCTCAATTATTAAATCTCAATGAGCATTTTTTTTAGACCCACAATATTTTAGCCATCAGTTTTAAGTATAAACGCTTTGAAAATTTGTTAGCCACCCAGGAAACAAGCCTGTAAGCGTCCCAAATACCATGTTAGTCAATTTCAAAAATAAAAATTGTGTCGCCTTGTTGATGCTCAAAGTCACACGCAAAAGCATGGTGAAGGTTTTTAATTTACGAATGAGTTGTGTATTGTATAAAAATAATACAAAAATATAATGCTGGAAACATACGCGTCCGCTCAAAAAAGCAGATCGTCCGCAACTGATCGAAAGTACAAACATATTGAGCGGATCGTCCGCTCTGTCGCGGCGGCCAGATGTCAAAAGACAAAAGGTTTGTTACAAAGTTATGATTTCCGGAGTCGAAATTTTAACATCTGCCAAGAAGCAAAGAAGAAGGAATTTACTAGCCGCAAGTGTGTCAAATGTTGTTGACAGAGAGCCGCTGGCGGACGGCGGATGAATATGTTTCGATAGAGCGGACTTCAGATGTCTCGGAGTTTAAAATGCCTACGGCCGCAGGGGTCATTCTATTTTGAGGAGGGCCTTTAAAGTTTACCAGCTTATGCACAAAAGGTAATGGGTCAAAGGGTCGCCACAAACCCATGAATTAATATGTAGCTGGAAAGTACCTTTTTCGTCGGGCTTTTTAGTTAGTTAATCAAATTTTTGCAAGCTCTTCAGCATGAAGTAAAACTAATAAAATAAAAATAAAATGCAAGACTCAGATATGTGACAACTCCAATAAAAACTGAATGTAAGACCGTCAAATAAAAGTGGAGAAGGGAATTATAACTTGAGCCTTTTCAAGGTAAGAGTGAATAGGCACTATCTAGGCTAATATGCTCCATCATCGTCTGCATTGTCATTTTCCATCAGGTGAGATAGAAGACAAATGGTTTGCATATTCCTTATTAAAAAAAATACTATCCCTTAACTTTTAAAAATATTATAGCATAAATTTACAGCATGCCCGGGAGGAGATGCAGCTGGCACATTATATGTTTTTCTATCACTCCCAGTCCAGCATGGAAGTTTAACTAATAAAATATGTGTAGTTAAAACCACGACAAAGTGTACCTATACAGGGTTATTTTTAGACAGTAAAACTGATAGTGGTTGCTCAAATAAAGAACATTGAACAATAAAAAAAATGCATTAAATCAATTTACTTCACATACAAAAATGCTACTTTGAGACAAATTATATGGATTTTTATTCAAAAATGTTCAATTGTTCGAATTTTTTTGTTGAAGGTAAAAAAAAAAAAGTCATAAAAACCTGCTATCGCTTCCAATAAAATCGTTACAGCATCCGAGTTGCGCATCTTGCTTCAACAATATGATCAATTGTGTGTACACAGGTTCTCCATCCTGATTGCTATTTACAGAGCTACACCCACTCCCTTATAGACCATTAGCTACTACTACCAGCAGCAAATCAGCGGCACTAATGCACTTTGTTACTAGTAGATATACATCGGATCTAGCATTTATAACATATAGATGCATCTGCAGAGTTTGTACTGAAGATTTAGGGTATTGATGTGAATGACCCAAACAAGAAAAATAAATAAAAATATAGATATGAGAATAGGCCTGTAGATATAAGTCGTCAAAATTGGTTTCCTAGAATTTTTATGCAATCTAGCTAAATGGCTACGACTCGTAGAGATTTTGTAGCAAAGTGCTACGATTTTATTGCTACAAGTTTGGCGCCGCTTTCGATCACGGAAAAAACAAACGGAAAATATATTGCAACTTTTAGTTTTTCAAATAGGAATCGGAGTAATGAATAAAGTATAAAGGAGTTTCAAAAATTGTCATCAATTTCATCAAATGTTACATAAGAATCGAAAATCCACAAGAAAGAAGAAGAATAAATCTGAACTTGTTTACAACCCCTTAGTCAAGAAATAAGTGGAACAGATGTGTGTGGTTATGTGAAACTGCCGCGACCTATAAAATTAAAAGATGAATTTAATAAAACGGGAAATTACTTCGTCGGAAACGCCCCTAATGGAAATAAACATGTTTACATTTCGAATAAAATTTAATTATGTTTTTGTTCGTTCATGAAATGAGAAATAATTTAATTTCTCCAGTAGCTTTTATCACAAAATTTGGTGAAAACAAACGTTATGATTCTGCGTAGGTAACTAATCCGTTGTTTGTGTTTATTTGAAAAATAATGCTTCTCTGTTAATGTTAAAAGCAGGTTTAATTTATAAAAGTAAGGGTAGAGACCCTATTTTTAAACGGAGCAATATTTCACTATATACCTATGAGTATCCCTATCAAGTTATCAAAACATAAAATAGATGATACACGCATGAGACAGTCCAATATTATGTCAAATGGTGAGCAAAGCTCTTTGCTCCACCACAAAACGTATTTCGGGATAATAAATGTATAAGGGTCAATTCACACCGGGAAGCGACGCGACGCAACCGCCACTAGGAATTTTAGATTTCTCTTTTTGCATGGTAACTTATGTACCTATCACACTCTCGAAAAGTGCGCGCTGCGTTGCTTCCCGGTGTGAACTGACTCTAAGTATTACCATCATTGTAGTCAAATATACAGGGTGTTAATTTAATTGCGTGCCATAGCTTAGGGGGTGTTTCAGTAACGTAAAAGGAGCCCATGAAAAATATTGAAAAAATCCAACTCTATAAATAAAAAAGTTAATAGTCAATATTTATTATGATTCCAAAGCATCTAGCTCTCCGGCTATAACCGAGCCCGCGCGAGTCTCTCTCATTAGTCCATAGCGACTCACGCCGCGCGCCGCGGCGCACGTGTTTGAATATAGCCGGACGGCCAGCCGCAACTCTGGGAATCATTATGAATACCTACCGTTTACTTATTGTCTTTTTCATTTTTTGATTCGGATTTAATTTTTAATTTTTTATGAGCTCCTTTTACGTTACTGAAACACCCCCTAAGCTTAACACCCTGTATAAAAGAAATGCTTGCGTGGCGCGATCTCTTGGCAACCTGAACCGTTTACTCAAAGATTTAAAGACTAACAGGAAGACAGCATGAATTTCTAAAAGTCTCATTTTCCAACTAACCATTCTTGCCTTGCGTGTTTTAGCTCATTAATTATGTAGTTTCTCATCGTGGATTTAAAGGATAAACACACGATGTTACTTTCCGATTCACTGAGCCTTTGTTATTAAATAATTCATGAGATCTGTTAGATTATCAAACTGATGGAACTCGCTTCCATATTATAGGAAGTTGTGGCTTTGAGCGCATGGAAATTATAATAGGGGATTTTTTCACAGTTTAAAATTTTATCCTTTGTGGAGTTGGTGTTATTAAAATTGAATTTGCCCATTCAGAATTATACTTACTACAATGAAGTCAGTAAGTACAGATGTTTACATGATCTACTATCTCAGATACCTATTTATACCTACTATGTCCCAAAACAGATCCAATTCTTAGATATATTTCGGTACATAAAGTATATCATCCCTCGCGTAAGAGATACGCTCTTACTGCCGAAAGATCGAGTATGATCAATAAGCAAGCAAGCGACGTTACAAATCCAAATATATTTTGCCAGTCTCATATGTAAATCTATTTACTTTGCTAAGTGCGTATTTACAGCTGCAGGATGTAAGAGGTATGTGATATCTCCACAAATAAACTTGGTTACGTAATATTTTGAAATTATTTATACCAAAATATAGAAGACTTAAGGAAAATTTCTTGACATAAATCCCAAAAGCCTCCTATAATTGAATGGACTCCCTTTTCTAGGAAAGCTTTTAACACGAGGTTCGGAAATATGAGTTGATCCTTGGGTGGTGGCAGTTGCCTATTCAGTACCTACTTATATCTACCGGTGATGATAAATTGACGAACCTTTAACTTTAACTGCCTCCGTGATCTACTGGTCTGAGACATGAGCCCCACATCGGAGGTCGTGGGTCGAGGGTTCAATTCCGTCGGGGGAAACACAAAATTGATATTTGTAAATTTATAATTTTCTAAAATTTTCCGCAGATTGGTTAGACAATGTAGGGTAAATCTCCTGATGTTTGTACGGTTCCACACTTTCACAACAAAACAGAATCTTCAATATTATACATTACATATTGCCAGAAACAGAAACTATTCATCTTACTGAATAACGTTTGTTAAAGCGGATTCTCCTTATCTTTGATAGATTGCCTAGGCTATAACCAGTTCTATATAAGCTAAGATATAGGGGTGATAAAAAAAAATCGGCCAACTGCAAGTCGGACTCGCGCACGAAGGGTTCCGTACCATTACCTATACAAAAACAGCAAAAATTCAGG
>JARACY010002876.1:0-38244 GCA_029255725.1 Scrobipalpa atriplicella
AAAGTATATAAGTTATAGATTTAATTAGTCAATATTTACTAAAATGTGACGTCATAATTTACTATTTTCATACAAAAAAGCGTTTTTGACATTTCATAAAAAGTTGCTGATTTGACTAGTTGGAAAGTAGCCAATTAGACTTTCCTTGTGCATGAATATCCGTTTCCTGTTGGAGATGTTTTAAATAACCTGCAACTGCAAACTTCAAGGCTGAAACTATTGCATGTTAGTAAAAACTAGAATAGTCTAATTGCCTAATTGAAGGATCGGTTGGTTAATACAACAACCATAAATGAATTAAACGCAACTATAACTATAAGCATTAGCGAAATGTTTGTGCGGATTTGATCATGCTTAAAAAACGATAAATAAACTATCGAATATTTCAGAAGTTTTTCCTGGTTTTATTCGAATAGAAAAGAAAGTCGAATATTTCGGAATGATTTTTCAACATCTAACCGAACGCTAACCACTTAAATAAAATAGGTAAGTACAGTTCTGCTTCTGCTGTTACCGCAGTGCTGACCGTCAGGTAGGCTATAAAAATGATTAGCTGAAATAGCTGAAGTTTAAACGCTGTTAATACAACCAATAAGGTCTACCAAAACCGAGTTCATGACCGGGCATAGCATCCATTTCAGCCAAACAATTGGCGGATTGCCAATAGTAGAGTTGGAGAAACAATCAAACGCTTTCCCCTCAATAATTCATCAACGTTGAGGTTTTACTTTATCTAATCCAATATCGGGCATGCTGTAAAAATCTGCTAAGGGAATCGAGGGTTTCAGTGTATGGCAGTGGCGATGAGCTGACAACCCGTCACTATAGCAATATACATAATCATCATCTGTATTGTATTAGCCCTCGAAACTTGTCAGACGTGGCGGAACAACCTATGTTTAGGTCGTTTTTGCTCTGCCTACCCCATTAGGGATAAAGGCGTGATTTTATGTATGTATCTATGTAATCCAATATCTAGGAAACACATACTAAAAAAAAACTTGTAAGTCGAAAATACCTTCCCAGAGACAGACAAAGATTGCGAAAACTACAAGATTCCCACGCTTGTTGGTTATGTGCTGGTATTGTCTTGTCTCTTTTCTGTCTTATTGTCAGAAAACACGTAGAAATCGTGATTGGAAACTAGGACCTTGTCGTGCCTTCAGTATCAATTCAATTGTTTATAAAAACTTGTAGTTCTATAATCTCTCTCTTGTACGACTCTGTAAACTCTGTTGTGGTATGAAGTCTTCAAGCGAATTCATCTAATTCCATTTTCAAAATAATTTCATGCCTTCATTTTATATTATTGTCCTCAATCCGTGTGGCTAAAACTCTGGAAAGCTTTAAAAATCTTTTGCGTTGTCACTATGAACGGGAATGTGGTTATGGTTGCGCATTATG
The DNA here is from genome assembly GCA_029255725.1 of Scrobipalpa atriplicella. Lineage (NCBI taxonomy): Eukaryota > Metazoa > Arthropoda > Insecta > Lepidoptera > Gelechiidae > Scrobipalpa > Scrobipalpa atriplicella. The sequence goes on from JARACY010002876.1 coordinate 1,405, forward strand.
ACTTTCGTCACGATTTATTTTTCTCCATTCAGTTGTGTATGAAAGTATAGTATGTATGGTATGCATGTATTATATATTTTTAATATATATATATATATATTTATATTATTTAGATAGTTTATAGTAATTGTATTGTTATTTGGTTATAATCTTAAGTATTTATAAATGTTATATTTAGTTTTGTTGCACTGACCCGCGTCAATATTTTCTATTCCGCTGTCTCCTACTGCCTGGTTGCCTGGAAGATATTGCTACCTTAGCAATAAGGCCGCCAATTGTACTACTTCTCTGTGTAATCAATTTGTAATTTCTGTGTTTTTTTGTGCAATAAAGTATATTTGTATTGTATTGTATTGTATTATACCTAGCGGTGGAGCCCCCATTCGTAAAAAATCGTAACACGCAAAATAATAGTCTTTTTTAAATCTTTCTTCTACTTCCTTAGAATTACAGAGCTTAATATTTTTTAAGAGTAGTAATGAATTGAGATTGAGGAGCAAGTAGTGGGTATTCCGCAGTTACTATCGATATATCCGCCAAAAACGCCCTTTTTTTATGGCTCTTAAGAACGAAGGATTTTTGGTTCAGCTCAAATTTCTTTTTTCAGTCCTCGTAAAAATGTAATATAAAACAACAGCACGGCTCCTAAAATATCTTTGTATCGCCAAGCATTGCGTGCACCGTGCATTCTTGTTTAGTGTAAAATTTGCTTAGCATAAAGAGAGTATTTAGCCAAAGAATTTAACATGCAACTGGCGTGCAACGGTTCCCTTTCACAAAATTAATCAGGCCGTCCATCCACTAAATTAGATTATACGAGCGAGTTACGATACCACGTACTTTACATACATGCTACATGCACATTTTATGTAAATGAACTCATCTCTTCAAGCGAATTAATGATTGAACATAATCGATCCATATTAGGCCAATTACTCGACACCAATAAGTTCGCCAGGCAACGGATTGTGCGTTCTTGCAATGTGCTGCAAGTAGCAATTTGTTGTAAGGTTGTGTAACTCGCCCGCTGTCGTAATAAATCGTCTAAGCAGCAAGCAAGCCGGCTGTGTTGTTAGTACTTACCTACTTACCGGTTGAAATAAGACCAAATGCGGACATTGTGCTCGATTTAAAAGTTTCAAATTCGTCATAGATTTATTTTCAAGGTAGGCATGTGTCTTTTTTGATATTATCACGACAACGCTTCTCTATCTTCTATTTCCATAATTGGCTACTTTCCAACTAGTCAAATCAGCAACTTTTTATGAAATGTCAAAAACGCTTTTTTGTATGAAAATAGTAAATTATGACGTCACATTTTAGTAAATATTGACTAATCAAATCAATAACTTATATACTTTTCGATTATTAAAATCTAAATGTGCATTTTTTTTTAATGATGAATGAAATCCACAATATTTTTAGCCTATTAGTTTTAAGTATAAACGTTTTGAATTTTTTAAGCTACCCAGTCAAGTACCCAATTTACCTACACGGAATAACTTGTTTAATATTTCCCTTTCGCTTTAAATACTTCTAGCAACTTTTTAAACAATTTCCCGCCACGACCGACGTTTATTAATTGACCGGATATCCTGTTAAAATTATAAAATAAAAGCAGGTAGTCAAAGATATCAATAGACATTTTATTTAATTTTTTAATTAAGTTTTGATAATAAATACTAATCAAATGTATGCGCATAAATAATAATAAAATAAAATTAATTCCAATATTTTATTACACCTTGCAGTTGCTTTGGCAGTATATTTCTGTGCCATTTACTGTCGCGCGCGAGACACAGTGATAAGGCGATAACAAACGTCATTCAGTTTGTTTTGTTCACGTGTTCAAAAAATCATAGCAGCTGTTTTTATTTTCGCAGTACGCTACACTGATGAGAATATCTAAAGAAGATGAGCAGAAACGTTAGAAGAATCCCCGAGTTCCACGATGAGTACTGCTGCGCGGGAAATATCGGGAATTTCCGGCGTGGCAGCTCACTGCGCCTGCGTGGTGAGAAAATGGTGCAGCGCTCGCCACTTTCCACACGGAAATTAATTCCTGTAATCACGGAAAATTCGCACCAGAAACACCGCAGCGATGTGGCTCGCCTCGCCGACCCGGGCCACCGCCAGCGGAGTCATGTGAGTATAACCCACCCATGACCAGCCAGCACTTAAAGCTGAATAATTTAACCCATTGCCATGGCTACTGCGGCCAACCCAAAGAAGTGGCCAATGCCAGCCAGTCCCCAACGAAACGACGACGTTGCAATCTAAAAATAGATGTGTTTTGTTTTTTCTTTCAGCTAGTGTCAAACTCCCAGTTTTAATTTGTCTTGTGTCATTCCATTACAATTAAAATTTAGATTCTAATCAGCTGTTTCTCAGCAGCTGTACATTAATACTTTTTATGATATCTCTGTTTACAGTCATTCAACTCAAATGGTCAAATTAAGCCAAAGAAATCCTGTCTCAAACTGCAGGAACCCTGTCTGGACCGTAAATTGAGCATGTCTGACTCCGCCAACACACCACCCGGATCTCCTGAAGAGTTGCCCGATGATGAATCCTTACACAGCTATGGTAGTGCAGCAACAGCTGCGTCCGTTGATGCTGGTTATGCACCGTTCAACGGCACCACCTTCAGTGGCAGATCCATGCGCTATGTCCTGCACTGTTCATCTCATGCAGGACTGGCTGGTGACGAGTACCTCACCCCAACCCAAAGAGCACAAAGACAGATACGTCGTCTCAAGAGCCTACTAGCACAAGCCAAAACAGATTTAGAAAAGAAGGATAGTGAAATATTCCACCTAACCAAAGAGGTAGTTGAACTACGACTGTATAAAGCATCAATATGCTCACCAGATGAGAAATCTAACTCCAGTGAAGTCACCACTATTAGAGAAAATGCAGATGAGCCTTCTATTGGTCAAGAAACCATAGAAGGCTCATCAACAAAACGCAATGAGCCACTACACTTTGATGTAACTGACGGACCATTATACAAAGACCAAACCCCCACCAGGTGCCGCAATGACATGCAAGGTTCATTTACTGACTCCGGCCATTTTGACGACCTCACCAACTCCTCCTTGCACTCCAAAGAATCCGTTCACATGTTGACTCATGAAGCATCTTGTATGACAGACTTAGATGGTGATGAGGAGCGTCACAGTTTGATTTCTTTTTATGAGAAAAAAATTGAAGATTTAATGCGAGAACACATGGGGGAAACTCATGAGTTGAAAAAGGCTCACAATGACAAGGTAGAAGGGTTGTTGCAAAAGTTAGCTGATGTGAACACCCGGTACTGTGAGCTGTTACCGAACTACGAGCAGGCCAAAGAAAGAATCCATGTGCTGGAGAAGCAGCTGGAGGAAGTCAGCAAGCAACTACAGGATGAGGACAGCAGGAGCAAAAGCATGTACCTGCAGATGTATAATAAAGGAATGGAGGCTGCTAAGTTTGAAATAGACAGGGTAAGTTCTCCTATACGACCTTTTTTTTTTATTGTACATTGTAGTTTTACATGTTTTTCTAAGTTTCATAGGTGAACATAAAGTCATTATTTCAAACAATAACAAAAGACCTTGAAATAAACACCTGTATTGATCTTTGTATGGATGTAAACATGGACATGCCAGTGAAATATCAAAAACTTTTAAAATTCTTGTAATTTGAATCCACTTTGTATCTATGACTTATTTCTTTATGGTTATATCTTTATTATTTTATAGTTATTATCTATAAATAACTTCTATATTAATGTAGTGAGATAGAAAGTACCAGAGTTTTAAGACCCTGCAATGTATTTGGTTTCCAGGTGAATGAGGCTAGCACCTCCCAGGGTCCGGTGAACAGGGTGTCAGTGGAGGAGCTGCTGGAGCAACTGCAGATCACGCAGATGGAGCTTGAGAATGTCCGAGTAAGTCCACCGCTTGACATAATCTGTTTGAGTTTGACTTGCACTAGGTGAAAGCATTGAAACATATCCTAGATATTTACCAATTTTGTGTCTCCATGTTGCTTTAAAATAATGTTATTTAATATAATTTAAATCATTTATTTTTAAAAGATGAATTAGATATTTTATGATTTTTAAATAACAACTAATAGCCAGGATATTTTTCAATGCTAAATCTTTCATTCATTTTCACTTCCTTTCATTACCTACTTTCAACTGTAATGAATGAATCTAACATTTCAGAAATATGCTAATAATATTACAGCCAATTTTAAAATATTAATAGGGTGTAAAATGATAAACTGGCACTCCTATAGATGGTGGTAAATTAAAACAAATAATTCCTTTATTAGAAAGGTATCTTAAAACGCTAGAAATCTTTTTTCTAGCCCTAAAACTAATATACCTAGCTTTGCGAATATAAATAATTTAAAGCCTCCTACACACACGGCCGACGTGCCTCACGTGCCTTAAGGTCTGGTCTAGTCACTTGGCGCTGTAAGTTTCTGTGGCATGTGCCAGCGGGTTTGGCGGCGGTTAGTGGAGCCTTAAGTTAAGATCCAGGATTTTATTGAGATCCACAGTCCTTCGACAATGAAGAAAAAGAAGTCGATAGCGTGTAAATCGTTTGTTTTGTTCGACTTTAATTTTCACGATCACCTCTTATAATAGTGCCAGCTGTATTTTTACACCCTGTAACATTTATATAACCCACAGCATACACATAGTAGTGTGTGCATGTAGTGGCGATTAACAGGACCTGCTTAACGTGTAGTGCATTACAGGATACAGCGTTCCCTGAGGAGCGCAAGTCGCAAGTACTTCTAAGCGCAAAGGAGGCTGTTTCTTTATGGGTCCTAGGAGCTCGAAAGGTTGGACTTTATGAAGGACAGAATTCCACTTTAAACTTTTATTTGTCTTACACCTCGCTTTATTTAGCACTGGTTACGAGATGTGTGGTCTCACCAAGTCCAGATAACAATTTTACTGAAATTTATTTTTTTGGTCAATTTATAATAAAAACTACTGTACTGTTTGTAATACAACAACATTGATCAGAAGGAACCAAATATTTTTAAATTTATTCTGGACTAGCTGAACCGCATCAGAGTTAAGGCCCTTACATACGACACCAACCAGAGCGCTTGCATTCGCTTACGCATTTTTCGTATAAAACTTAACACACCGTCTTCGTAGAATTAAGCCGCTAGGTCGGTTGCCTCGTATTCGTATCTCATAATGTAATGATAAATGATGTGACGACGTGACTGACTATGTTGGCGGCGGCGGCGGCGCAGCGCAGGCTCGGTGGCATGTGTAAGGGCCCTAATTTTTTTTTCTGTTACTTATTTTGTAAAAGAATGACCAGTGTTCAATATTTTTTTTATTATTATTTGGGCTGGGCCGTTACAATGTTGTTACCTATCTTAGATAGTTCCTTTCGAGAATTTAAATTTATACACTGTAAAAATTAAGTTAATTATTTGCTTGCTTTGCATCTGTGATTAACTACTTTAGATTAGCCGACTTTATATTTAGAAGTAGAAACTAACTAATTTATTATTTTTCTTGCATTGAAAAATGCTTTGCATGATATATTCTATTTGAAACAGCCTCTTTTGGTTTTGGGATGAGTGGTGTGGTGGTAATGGTAAATCAAAACTTTATTTCCTTTTGTTTTATTGTAAGTAAATATATCGACTTTATTAGAGGGATAGCCGCTCTGACGAAAGACGTTAAATGATGATTTCCGTTGGAGTCAAGAGTTCTTTACCGACAACCGGTATTATTGTGTTAAATAATACCGGTTGTCGTTAAAGAGCTCTTGACTCCAACGGGAACTGTCACCTGACTGGATGGCTCCTACTCTCTGTGCCTACTCTATATTTTATCCACATCAAATACTCTTATCATTACAAAAATAATCTTCATTGTATTTTTTTGTTGATAAAGCCGCGCAGATAAAGAAAAGCTCTGAAAATGGCGTCCGCTCGCTTCGTGATTGGTCTGCTTCGCATGCGTTCTCGCTCTATCTAATAGAGAGTGAGCGAGAACGCACGCGAGCGGCCGCCATTTATAGATCCTTACTTTATGTGCGCGGGTTATAGCGTGTTAGCATAATGATGATAATAAGCGTATTTCAAAGTGTAAGTTAAATATTCCGCCCAAACCTATGAAATTAATAAATTCCTTGATTTCACCATAGAGACAATTAAAAGCTCTATCAACCCTTTGACGAATAATGTACAAAACGCAGAATGAGCACCACACATAAAATGTACAAAACGCATAATGTACAAACGCATAATGATCACAGCTCGCAAAATGTAAAAGGTGGCCCATATACACACGCACATAAAATTTTGTGCAATAAAATCGGCCAAGTGCGAGTCGGACTTGCACACGAAGGATTTCAGGAATTTTATTTTCTATTAAAACTGATTTTTTTTTTAAGATTTGCTGCTATTTCTATTTATCATTTGTCTTCCGGCATTCCACTCGAAACTATTCAATCATTCGTCTGGTTTGTAGGTCGACGACCAACCCAACAAAACTTGGTGTCGGTTTTTTAAACCGCCCAATATGCCTCTGACATGGTTTGTGTGATGATGATGATGACCACTTCTCAAAGAAGTAAGTATGTCCAACCATATGAAATGACTCAAGCAGCTGGCCCATTTGTATGGGAGGCCTGTTGTTTTTTTCATATTTCGACCTATGTTCCTTGGGGAGAGTGTTGTTTTATGGGTAGGTTCATAATACCCTTAAGTATTTCGCGTGACGAGTTTGAGCCCGGATTCGTTTCGTTTGCGTCCTTTTTTGTACATTTTGCGAACTGTGCTTATTGTGTGTTTGTACATTTAGCATTTATAAATTTTTGCTTTTTGTACATTTTGAGAGCGGTGCCTATTTTGCATTTTGTACATTATGCGGCAAAGGGATTATTTATAAGGGAGGTGGAATTAACTGACATCATGTGGAACTACTCCTATTGAGCAAAATACCATTTGTGAGCAAATTCTCACTGCTGAATGTCTGTTACAGGCCATGTACCGTCGCATTGTTGAGTCCCAGAAAGGCGCCAAGACGCACGTGGACCCCGAAGTGACCCTGCAGTTCCTCAAGTCGGCCATCTACTACTTCCTCACGGACCCTGAGAATCACCAGGGGCATCTAAACGCTATAGAAAATATACTAGGCTTCTCAGAAGCAGAGAAGAAAAACATACGCAAAGCCAGGCCGACGTAGGGAAGACTGCAGCTGTGAACGTGTGATATGTTTAGATAGATTTTGTTGCTATTTACATAGATGTATTGTTGCATGTCGTCGGTGACGATATTAGATAAGCTAAAGGTGCCAATTCTGTTGCAGACCCAACTTAACCTATTTTAGTTTGGTTCTGTCGCTTTCAAAAATTTGAATAAAATAGAGGCTGTATCACGACAGCTGAGTATAATCCTGTCAAAGTGACGTATATTGCATGTCGTTTTATTTTAGGTGTTTAACGTCACTTTGACAGGATTATAATCAGCTGTTGTGTTGCTGTCTCCATTTTATTTAAATTTTAGAAAGTGACAGAATCAAACTAAAATAAGTTGGGTCTGCAACCGAATCGGCACCAATACTAATGTGTGCACTTAAAATTAGGTATTGAAAATCGACAATCGACCTACCTAGCATAATAACACAATAATAATTTTAGGTTTTGTTCTCTCTATTTGATTTTTCAGGGTTAACAATCGATATGTTAAGTGATTTTGTGATTTCTCTTATAGTTTTTAAGCACCAAAGAAAAACTGCTTCCTTTTTTGTGCAATTTTGACTTAGTTTTAAGAGTAAACCACATTCCTAATAGGTGGCTATTAAGTATTGTTGCTCATTTTGTTATTTTATTTCCTTTTAGTATTGTTTTTCTTTGTTTTAAGAGTGATCTTTGTGATTTTATTTTGCATGCTGGTCAGCATTTTTAAATATTTATCAACTATTTTATAATTTACTTTATTTTGCACGAGATTATGTGGAATCATGATCATGAGGGTAACATCGGTGCCGATTCTGTTGTAGACACAAACTTGTTTTAGTTTGGTCCTGTCGATATTTGAATTTAAAAAAGAGACCGCAAAACAGCAGCTACATGACGTTACACGCCTAAAATAAGACTACAATGGTGTCGTCTTATTTAAAGCAATATATAAATCACTTTGACAGGATTATAATGAGCTGTTGTGTTTCTGTCCCTTTTTTAAGTCAAAGCTTAGAAAGTGACAGGACCACACTAAAATAAATTGTGATGTGTGCATGTTGTGTGTGTCTACAACAGAAGCAGCACCTACCATTGACATTCGTTGTAGCTATATTGATTGATTTTAAACAACTACAATAAATAACGACATTAGACTAAAATATAGGTATTAGTTCGTATCTATTATATTTTAGTAATAAAGTCTACTATCTATTTTTATTCCATTTTTAAAGTCGATCTTTATAGTTACCGCGTGCTGGTTTTAGTAAACCAGAAGTAAGTTTAACCAAATTCCGTCGAAGAGTCTTGCCGCTAAGAATCTGTGATTTGAAGTACCTAGTACCTACCTATAAAATGCATAATAGATAGCTCATATTCATGTATTCCATCCTATACATCATACCTACATACTTTTCAATTTGAAATATGTAAAAACGCTTCCGTAGTATTTTATATAAAACCGAATTTTAAAACAGACATATTTATATGATGTTTTTACATGTAGCAAATTGTAGATATGATTTTTATTTAAAACTTAGATCTAAGGATGGAATAGTTTTAGCTATATAAGAGTTCAATGCAAGGATGTATTTTTGCGATCTGGAAATGTCTCGACATGATTGCAAAAAGTATTTAACAGTATTTCATGACATTCTCACATAAATTGACATGATGTATTGCTTGCCTTGTTTCTCATTACATTAAATTGTAAATCTACATTCGATTGTTTTAGTTTATCTGCTGGGGTAACGCACATTTTGTGTTTTCAAGGCTAAGAAAGAAAAAAAAAGTTGAAATAAACTTGTTTATTCACCGCACATTATATCAATATTAAAAATGTTAAAAATATTGATTGATATTTTGATAAAGAAGTAATCAATCGAAAGAACTTCAAAATTTAAAGCTAAAACAGACTTAAAAAATGTATATTACATTAATATAAATAGCAACGAATATTCGTCGAACACTGCGGTTGAGTTGATTATAAAATGCTAATAATTTCAACAATAGCTATTTCGCAAAAATGCAGCAACAGTGGTAGCAAACATTTTGATAATTATCATTTTCACAAAATTACGTCACGATATAGCCTCAACATTACACAACAAGAGTAAACGCCTTCACAACCTTGTCTTCCAAATTTGTACACAGTAAATCATCGCTAATTATTAAAAAAATATCGAGGTCTGATTTTCATAATAACATTACACTTACATAACAAATGTTAAGTTGATTCACTCTTATTCTCGTCTGAAAGTCTTACCACCAATCATTTTCTCTTACACACTAATAAAAAATAGTTTCAGTCAGATCTGCTTCCATGTTTCAGTGTTTCAACTTCTATCATCGTCACAATCACGACTATGGCACAAACTAATTATGTAGAAGTTACAATATCACAAATGCAATAGATTGTCATGGATTGAACGCGGTTTCATAAATAACTAGTGATAGTCCCGGCATCACACATTTTCACTTCAGATGCAAGGAGAGATTCCAATCAGTCTTCGTCACGTTCGTAGCTGCGCATCACTAAACAAAACTTATTGTTACATTTCACAGTCGGAGATCAACTTTGGACTCTGTTGGTTCGTTAGAACTTACAATCTTACTCGCTAATGATATAAAATACGATCGCGCCCGCGGACAAGCGTCGCGTCGATCGTTTCAGTACAATGTACCTTGAGATTCAATTCTCGCACTCAGTGTGGATTGAGTGGTTTCGATTGTCACACTCAGTGTGGATTGAGTAGTTTCGATTGTCACACTCAGTGTGGATTGAGTGGTTTCGATTGTCACACTCAGTGTGGATTGAGTGGTTTCGATTGTCACACTCAGTGTGGATTGAGTGGTTTCGATTGTCACACTCAGTGTGGATTGAGTGGTTCAGTCGAAGCTGAACTTGACCTCCTCGCGCTGCGGCTCATGGTTGGCAGCCACAGCCTGCAGCCAGTAGCGGCTGATCTGGCTCTCTATGGAGGGCGTGCTCTCCTTGCGAGCACTCGCCGCTCTCTTGCGCTTGGCCTTCGAGTGCTTGGGCCTCCTCCGCCCGACCTTGGTCTTCATCTCGGCGATCTTGACGGAGAGCTGGCTGTCGAGCGAGTTGCGGCGGCTCTCGACGGACACGTGGCGCAGACTGATGCTGATCTGCGAGTCCTGTGAGTTGCGGCGGTCGGGCGTGGAGCTGATGCTGTGATGTGCGTGCGAGGCGGGCAGCACCAGCGCGTCGCGGCGCCGCACGAAGCGGGGCAGCGTCGCCGCCCACGAGGATGATAGCTCACCGCTGTAATAAACACCCATATATTAGGTGCTAGTGCGCTCTACTCACGAAACTTATTTTTCTACAAACAATGGGTTGAATAAAGATAAAGAACCTCCTGAAAATAAGGTGTCATCATGTCATAAACATGCAATATTCCACTGACCTCTCCGGCTTGGCATCCTCAGGGTAGTCCAGTGGCGAGGTGTGATCAATGCAGAGTCCCACAGGATCCTGCCTGCTGCCTCCCAGGGATATTGACAGTCGCCCGCGCGCAGCAAACTCCCCACGCCTTCTGTACGCGCGCGCTATTAGTTCGTGTTTGCGCGCTCGACGGGTCACTTCCTCTTCTATTGAGCACCCGCATTTTCTGCAAAAGAGAGGACGATTTGTAAATAAAATATATTCAAGCAGATGTCGAAACCCCAATCAATCTAATTTCAAGGGTATCGTGACCCCGACCAATCATATTTCACGGTTTTGGAAACCCCGACCAATCTTATTTTAAGGGTATCGTAACCCCGATCGATTCGTTTTCACGGGTTTGGAAACCCCGACCAATAATATTTTACGGGTGCCAACTCGAACCAACGTATCCCACCTGGCCAGGTAACGCCTCCAGGCGGCGGCGGCGGCCGGCGTCCAGGTCCACGACGCCATGAGCGCGCCCGCCATGAAGCAGCACAGCAGCCGCAGCTGCAGCACCGACACCGACGGTCTGCTGCCCGCCGAGCACTCCTTGCTGCTCTCCTTCAGCGCTTCCAGGCGACAGCTGGAGAGGAAAACAATAGACTATAAGATGGCTATAAAATACAAATAATTTGTCACCAATAAAAAACATCCTCTTCCCGGGCACACTATCAAAAAAAGAATTCATAGATTTTGTGGGCGCAATAGGCCAGATACAGCTTCGTACTTACTACCAACGGAGAGACACAAAATTTTATAAAAAGACTCACATGATGTTACTCCTGAAAGCCTCCTTCCACGAGTCTGCGTTCCTGAACTCGTACACGTGGCAGGCGCAGGTGACGCATATGAACACAGCCACTAGCGCCGCGGTGAGGGAACATCTAGTGATGGTTTGTCGGATCTTGTTGGCGGCTCGCGGGGAGATCACGTCCTTGCTGGACACGCGCACCGCGATCAGGGAGAACACGCCTGGGGGGAAGGAAGGTTTTATCAAACAAAGTTGAGGCAAGCAACAACAACTCGTAAGTCATAGCTGATAGAAGGCTTATTCTCCCTTATTAATGGTTCGATTACACCACGCCTTCGTTTTAACCAACAGCAAACTTCTTCGCGTATGTCAAAGATGGGATTGGATCTCTGTGGTGAATGATTAGATTAATTTCCGAACGTTCATGACTGTATGATGAATTTTTAGACGAAGACGAGAGAAGTAGAAAGTGATAGTTACGATGTTTAAGTGCGACAGAGAGAGCAAATCAGTATGGAAGTTCAGTTTGTATAGATCGGGCGAAGACACTGAAGTACTAGAAGTGTTTTCTTGCCTGCATACCTGTCCTGATCCTAAAGGGAAAAAGCTATTTTTCTTAGCTGCAACTTACCTCTCAGTAGGAAGTATCCTCCTAGCAGCAAAACCAACGATAAAGGAGCCAGCAATAAGGCCGCCCGTATAGGATGGTTGACGTAGCCCACGAAGCAGATCCCCGTCACACTACTGCCGTCCACCTCACCAAACGCCATGGTGGCGATAGTGAGGACTAGAGGTAGTGACCAAGCGACTAGGTGGAAGTAAGCTGCCTTCTTGTCTATACGGTCTTGGATTTTACCTGCAAAATTAGACAAGTTTAACTACTTATATCTGTGCAAAAGTTTGTTCTAGATGTAAAAAAAATAAATGAGCTTAATAAAGGATATGAACTTAACCATGAAACTTGTCAACTTTTGACAAGAAATAATGGTCGAAATATGAAAAAGAGGATGGGGCATCTAATACAAAATTACTCAAGCAACTATTACTACAGCTATAACATAAGGTACCATTTGTATGGGAGGCCGATTTTTTAATTTTTCTACCTATGTGCTTTGGGGAAAGTTGGTCAGTTTCATGGGTAGGTTTAGCCAGCAACTTTTCTACCCACAACATTGCTGGATAGATTATGATAGGACTCAATTTTAGTGTAAACTTACCTAACGCTCTGAAACTCATGTGCCACGCGTATGTAAATATCACGAACCAGACACAAGCCGCCATCATGAAATAGTAAACCTGAAACAAAAATATGAGCCTTTATTCAGGAGTTCTTTTTTTGTAAGGAAGACTAGTTTGTCCTTATTCCTGTTGATAAGCGACGATGCAATCGATATTGGTCCATGTTCGCATAGGCAATGCCTATTCACTCTAGCCTTAGCGTGGCCCAGGTTATAATGTTCTGTAGTGCACTTTACTGGCAATTTAAATAAAAATAATGAAAATAAGAAGGGGATGGGATCTACCTCCTAGTGGGCCACCCCGAGCAACGGCAACACAAACTTGCTTATGAATAAGTCCGGCTGAACGATCCCAATAAAGCGGTGGTAGGATCCGCGCATGGCCGCCTGTTTTTGACTCTCTCACTGTCATCTCTGACCTTGTGTCTAAGAGTCAACAGCAAACCCATAACAAGTAAAAATTGGTCCATGTTCGCTTTGGAAAGGCCCAGGTTATAATATTCTGTACTGGACTTAACTCAGTAAAGATAAGTTTATAATACTTACGAGTACAAACACGACGACGCAAGACAGATTCTCCTCAGCCGAAGGTTCCCCCTGCCGCCGCGTGCCGTCTTTCGAACACACGATGTCGTCTCTCGAACCCACGCCGAATTGCACCAGCCATCTGTAACCACAACACTCCAGTTTATAACTTGCTTTAATAAAGATGGTGAATCAAAATGTGTGGATATGATAAAAGAATTAAATTTACTGAATGAAACAAATTGTGAAAAAATAAAAGCAAATGGATACAACAAATTACGCAAAGTTTTACTATGTAAAGATCAATATTTGTGTCCCTACTTATTTCTGACAATAAATAGCTGTGATAAGAAATCACAGCATTTTCAAACATCATCAATCATCATTATCTCCGCCATCCGTCACGTCCTCCGACCCTATGCTAGTCCTTATTTATTCTTCGATATATGCCGTTAACCGTCGCTATTTTACGAGATGTATACCTATCGCTATATAATACAACCCTTCAGTGTTCACCCCTCGGTATCCTATAAATAACATAGCACATAGCATCCCATGCGTGAACACAAGGTCAGAATGCGTGACTATAGCTCAAATGTATTCCCTACAAATTTTTTACTTCACTTTTTTTATACATACATACATAAAGTCACGCCCTTATCCATTACGGAGTAGGCAGAGCGAGAAACGCCTCGTTTAAGGCGCCTTCGTCACGTCTGACAAAAATTGAGGGCAATTTTAGATTATAATGTGGATCGCTATAGTGACAGGTTGTCAGCTCATCGCCTAAATTACAATAAACTGTAACCCTTGAAATCATTTTTGCTGACTTCTACAGCATGCCCGGGAACAAGGGCAGCTGGAACATTCTATGTTTTTCTATCGCTCCCAGTCCAGCACGCAAGTTTACTTTTTTATCACACGTTTGGCACCATGTCACGTATTATCATTACGAGCTATCTGTAGGTACGCGCGGGCGCATGCATGACTATTTCTATGACAACACCTACTCTAATCAGAATGTGCAGCGTAGGATGAAAAATATTAATAGCAAGGCCCTAATTATTGTCTTTATTACATAGCTTGTTTATAACGCATGATAAAGGCCAAAAAAGCTGTGAATAGTTATTTAGTTATCAAATTGAATACAATAACATTAACATTTCCGTAGTCTGGCGATAAACACGACTTTCAAGGTCATCTACTAATATCTAGTGAATGGAGGATAATTTGCGGATAAAAATATACGAATGATAAGTTTTCAATTTAAATGTGCCAAGTTTCATCCCGATCCGTCAAGTAGTATCAGGTGGACCGTATGCTTTCTTGCCGCTGTATAACATTAAAAAAAACTATAATAATTACACTTACCCCATAGAAGCAACAGCGAAACACACGTTGATGTAGAAGATGACCAGAGCGGGGTACTTGTTGGAGCTGCGCCAGTCTATCAAGAATGTGGCTACGGTCAGCAGATTCAGCGCCAAGCAGACGGACGCCCCCCACGCCACAAGGCGGTGGATCTGTTGGTGCTCATCTTCTGTGTATAGGGGGTCGCGGCACGGAATACCGCAGCCTGAGATACCTGCAAAATTAAAATGGTTTTAGCCACATGTTTGTTTTTAAATGTCATAATTTAGATTGAAATAAGGATCGTATATTCATTTGAGAGCTGAACAAGGTAGTTTATTTCCGAGATTTGGACACTGTGTTGACTGATGCTCAAAGAGGGAAACCCGAATAATAACTTCCCATTTATATCACGCGGAAGATTTTTCCAGGATTATGTTACCTTCATAGAAATGTTGTTGTTTATCCGTGCGAATGAGCGGCGGGAAACATTTCCCAGTGGTGTTGAACTTCATCTCTCTGGCCGCGTTGTCACACCTCGACGGAAACAGCGTCTCGTTGCACTTCAAGAAGGAGGGGAAGTAAGTCGTGTTGTACAGTATGGCGCACGGCTCCATCGTGATCTTGCACAGCTCGAACGACGGCACGTAAACCCAGTCTTGGTCTTTGATGCGTTCACATTTTGGCATAAATATAGCACACAACAAGGGCTGTATAACGGCCCAGCATTTTGGCACATTTATCAGTTCTCTGTAAAGCTCTAATTGATTCTGTATTTTCATCTGATTTTCGTAGAACGTGAGGCGGACGCTCGTCTGGTCGTAGGTCAGCCTGGCTCCGAGACAGGTGGTTTTGTTGAGAGTCTCGCATTTTGGGACCTTCCTGACGCAGCTGTCCTGCTCACGCTCCCGCTCGGGGAACCATTGCGAGCCCTTCTCTTGCTTTATCACTTTATAGATGTGCGTGTCGTTGATCTGCCTGAGTTGCACAGAAGTGGTCTCGCTTATGTCTGTGACGGTGTTTTTGTCGAACCCTCCGCCGTGGTGCGTGGCGAGACAGACACATGTCCGGACCGTGAGCAGCCACCAGATCCATCGCGCGAGGGTCATCTGCAACAAAAGAGAACTCCGGTCACTATCGCTGTCAGCACTCTGTTAGGGGCTAAAGTAAAGCTAAAAAAAATGAAAACTACAAATTTTACTTTCAATCCATTCTTTATTATAGGTAGATCAAATGAAACCCTTTTAAATTTCATAGTTTATTTTCTCCACAAACTTGTAGCAAATATGACTATTTCTTATTATTAAAATAAACTTTACAAAATTCACGTCCCCCCAAAATTTTCCCAATTTTTCCAAGATGTAAGGAAGCGTTGCAGGTAGGGGAAATAAGCCAGTACATTTTGTAACTATGTGCATCGAATTTGCGATATCAACGCGCTGATAACAAACTAAAATGTAAAATAGGGAAGCGTGCGAAACTTCAGCCTTGAAAGCAAACTAGAAATTTTCTTATCAAATAGAAAATAATACGATAATTGTTGCAAATTGTAATTCAAACGAAAATTCAAGCAGTTGAACTCTACAACCAACCAGCCGATAATACTCAAATTTTAAGGCTTGAAAATAGCATAAATCATAGAAGAAACTGCTTTACATGAAAGTTTTTTTGGTCTGCGAAAAAATCACAATAAATAATTTCAGATGTTGCCTTATTTGTATAGATGAGTCATTCATCACTTTCTTTCGTCGTGTTTGTTCACCCTAGTCTATGTAGTCTGTCTGACTTGTGAATTATACAAAAATCTAGGTATGTCAAAATAAGAATTGTTTCTTTTTTTATTCTCTTCCTAAAAAAATTAAGCGAACAATAAAATAACGAACGTATATCTAGATATAAAACAGAAATTTCAGTAAGCTGTTATTGCAAATATTTCTTAAATATTTGTTTAAGTGTAACAAGCAAGCATATTTAATTTATAACGATACTTATTTATTGCAGGTAAATAAAGATATATTGCAATAACAAAGTAAATTTCAAACTAGCTAGTATGTTAACAATACGTAGATTGATAAGGATAACTAAAAAAATAGATACCTGTCCATGTCAAATCAATCTGAAATACCTACTGAAAAAAGTTGCAAAAAATATTGTTTAAATGTACTGGCTACCACGCAAGCTAGGATAGGACACACCTTGGTCATTGTAGTTTTTATTTATTTTGAGTTTTTTTATTGTCTTTATTAAATAAACCCCAAATTATAAAAATCTTTATTCTTACAAATCGAGGAAAAGGGTAATCTTTATTTATTTTCATTAGTAAAACTTTATTATTGACAAAATTCGATAAATACCGGGTTCTTACTCTAAGGTGTTGAGTTTCGAAGGCACCAATGATCTGCTGACGACGTCTGCAGCTGCGTGGACGGGTTGCTGGCTGTCTTCTAAATCTTAGCTGATTGATCTCCTGACAGTAGACAAACGAGGAGCAGTCCTTTTCCTTCGTCCAGTAATTACCTGACGCCACACCAAAATAATACATGTGAAAATGTTCAACAAGAAAATAATAACAATAAGACAGATAAACTCACCTGATTCTTCCAGTTATGAAAAGGACCTGCACAGAAATCTTAATTTTTTTGTGACATAATATAAATTTTATTATGTTCCATCTTAGTAACTTAAAATACATGCTGTAAATAATAATTATGTACAACCTTTGCACACAGCACTGTATAGTCTTTACACTTAACATTTGCGGTAAGGTTTCAATTATAACATAACAACTTAATGAATATGGTCCAATGTGCATAAAGTCTGTCACTAGAATGCACTTATACTAATTAGGAATTGGTTTGCCGCCTCTCCGGAAGCCCCGATTGGAGCCGCGGCCGCGCCACGGCGCTCCGCCGCGGCTGTTGCCCCGCCAGTTGCCGCGCGCTCCGCCGTGCCCGTTCATGCCGCGACCGCGACCTCTGCCTCTTCCTCGGAACCCTCCTCCCCATCTTTGATTTTGATACCCATCATCTCCTTCCCCTTCATCGTTATAAATATTCTCTTCGTCATATCCTTGATCGTAAGATTCCTCTTCATTATAATCATCATTATTTTCTTGATACTGATTGTCATAACCCCCCTTGTTATACCCATTATCATTAAAAGGTGGTCGAGGTGGCATTCCACCCATTGGCGGTCCCATGTTACCCATCGGCGGCGGCCCCATATTGCCCATAGGTCCCATATTGCCCGGCGGTGGACCCATTCCTCCCATCGGTGGCCCCATGTGCATCGGCGGAGGACCCATAGGCGGACCCATGGGTGGACCCATACCAGGACCAGGACCCATTGGAGGACCCATATTACCCATAGGCATTGGAGGTCTCATCATGTTGCCCATTGGTGGCATGTTACCCAGAAGGCCAGTACCCCTACCTGGGCCCCTATTGTTCATGTTATTCATGTCAGGACCATTGTAATTATTATAGTCCTCCTGATCATCTTGATTGTTTGCTTCCATGTCATGGTCATAATAATCTTCATCTTGATAATTATCCTTTTCATTTCCATCTTCATCAAGATTAAGATTATCTTCAGGATCAGGATACTCAAATGGTGGGAAGTTCTCATCATCAGCATCAATTTCCAAGTGAGGCATGACATCATGTAATTCTTCTAATTCCCCTGTAGCTATGTATTTTTTGAGAGAAATTGGTCCATCAACTATTGCTTTCTCAAGTCTAGATCCTGGTTCTACAGGTATTAATTTCCCATAAATAAATATGGCTGATGGTGTTATTTGTTGGAGTGGTACAGCACCAGGCACAGACTCGACTAAAGCTTGAGTCAATGCCTCTGTAGTAGCCTCATCAGCTGAAGGGCCATGGTTCCATTGCGCTTGGAAGTTTCTTGGAATAGGTTTACTGTATGGTACTTTCTTCACTTTCTTTTCAAAGTCCATTGGAAGAAGAGATGTGTCCAAATCAAGACCAGGAATAGCTTTATCAGTGTCAGAGGGGAATATTTCTACTTTATCTTCAGGTCCCATGCCAGGAATAACTGCTGGTTCTTCCAGATCATGGTCATCTTGCACTCCAGGTGGCAAGGTATTCAAATTATATTTGTCTCTCATGAGATCACCAGGACGGTTTCTTGTCCAGAATTTGCATGTGTGATCATTGGAACCCGAGCATAAAATATGACCAAGTGGATGCCATGCCATTGTCCAAACAATTGATTCATGTGCACCTTCTATACATCCCACTTCTTTGTCAGTACCGACATTCCAAAATAATATTGCTCCATCAGACCCTCCTGAACAGAATAATCCTTCATGAGTAGGGTGCCAAACAACACTGGATGCTTCCTTTTTGTGTCCTCTAAATACTTGCAGTTCAGTGCCCAGTTTTCTAATATCAAACAGTTTGAGCAAATGATCTCTGGAAGCAGTTATAAGCCAGTTGCCATTTTCATTCCATTTAAGATCCATGACAGTGGATTTATGTGCATGAAGAGTTGAGAGGGCTGTTCCTGACTTTGGATCCCATAATTTTATGGGTTGTTGGTTGTCTTTACTACCAGACACAATGAGGGCTTTGGTTGGATGCCATTGTACACATTTTACATCAGCACCGTGACCTCTGAGAATTCTTTCTTCTTGACATCTGTAGAAGTCAAATATGCGCAAGGTGCCATCATCTGAGCAAGTCACAATTTTGGAATCACTGGGACTAAAACTTATCCCTCTCACAGCTTCTTTGTGAGCCTGGTACATTTTTACATTGTTCATGTTACTCTGCCAGTATTTGATAAATCCTGAATGGTCGCCAGTCACCATCCAGCCTTCACCGTGTGACCATACCATTGATCTAACAGGTGAGTCATGAGCTTGAAGGATTGTTTCAAAGTTGAATGTCAAGCCGTTCCATAAAGTAAATTCTCCTGACGATGCTCCAGTTATTAACCTCCGACCTTCCGGAGTCCACGCGACGGCGAATATAGGACACCTCATCTTGTTAGTGGCAGTCTTAACGAAACGAGTGGTAACCGCGTTAATTGGGTTATCGGGATAGGAAGGCGGCGGCAGCAGGTCGGGTGTGTACATCGCGTCGGGCTGCAGCGCGTGCCTGTCTCGCCAGTCCCGCTGCCACACGCGACACTCTAAAGCTTTGATAATAGCAGCATTATAGTCTACAGTTTTACGCATGACTGATTTACGTAAACGTTTACCATCGAAGTCATCCTGAGTCATATTCAGCGGCCCCGTAGGCGGGAAACGCATCTGGTAGTTGTTGAAAGGCCTAAAGTTATGGCGCATGTTGTTACGGGGGCCGGGGGGACCCAGTGGACCACCCATGCTCATGCTCATTCCCATGCCGGGTGGCGGCATCGCCATGTTCGGAGGAGGTTGACCGAAATCCATTGCTAATGACTTCGATACCTATTTAGAGAAACGTAAGCATTACAATTTACGACTAACAAGTCAAAGAAGCCACCGAATAGGGTTGCAAGAAAGTCACGATTTATTTGCCGATTCTTACCTTGAAATCAGATTAAACGTCCTAACATTGTACACGCCACATTCACACATACACTACACACAAATCTATATTCGAGTTCCACAAAATAAAAACATTTAGAACGCAGAAAATTATAAAATAAACGCTAACCTAAATCAGTGGCCAACGAACCAAGCCAGTCGCCGCCATGTTGTTGCGATTTAGTTTAGTTAGTGACGTGAACCAAATAACGAATATCAAACGAAATAACGAGAATCGTTACTTGAATTGATTTTGAATCGCCCGTTATTTCTGATATCGAGAATCGATTTCTTTTTATGGTAATAGGATGTGTTGAGTCGTTGGTAGAAAAAAATCTTATTTTTGTTTGGTAGAAAATATTCTTATTTTTGTTTTTTTACCTTTGCCCAGCAGTGGTACTCTGAGAGCCTTGAGTTGATATTTACAACGCCGTTGACTGAATTGAACTAAACGGATTCCGTATTTCGGAGCGCACGTTTAGTCTTCAGCCCAGTTCCTAAATTTTAATGGATTCGTGTGAAACCATGTTAAAGTAGGCCTAGGTACTAGCTGTGCTGTACTGTGCTACCTAGGCAAAGCCGGATTTACAATCTAGGTGGTATAAAAAGCTCCGATACTTGGGCGTTACCATGGTTATTTTTAATAGGCTTTTACGGTGGATCAAATAAAACATCAATTCCAAAATCAGTATATCATTTGTAAAAAAGCTTTGTAAAATCAGATTTAATGTTAACACTAACACCAGGCCATACCAGGCTAAGTATAGTAGGTAGGTAGGTACAGTAGGAAATCGCTCTGAATGTTAGGTCGTTATCTCTTCTCGACCGTCAGTAAATGCCCTCCGACGGGGAAAAGCAGTATTTCGATCTTCAGCCGGTCGCAGGTGTGAGAATCGGAAGAGATTTTGAAGCTCCTCAGCACAGTAGAAAGTATCGTCTTCATGGCCAGCATTCCGAAGTGTCGACCTGAAGAATTTAATAAAATTTACGTTAGAGTAGGTAAAATACGTTATTGATGTGTTTTGCTGGGGATATAAGTATGCGGGCAACTGGCTTATATCAAAGCACTATGCGAAAAAAGATTCCTCTTGTAAGAGTAAGATTCTTTTTGCACCTGGATGCAATTGAGCCTTTTCAGACATATTTACACGAATTTCCTGGTGAAAGTTGTTCAGTTTCGTTGACTGAGCAATGCCTATCAAAATTCTCTTCAGGCATACTCTTTGGAATAAAATTGGTTTAAAAATGCAAGATAAAATTATCCTTGTCAGTTTCTTACCTATACAATTCCGACTACCATGGCTGAACGGAATGAAAGCGCAGTGGTGCCTGTTGAGGCTGTTCTCTGGCAAGAATCGGTCTGGGTTGAACATGTCCGCGTCTTCACCCCAGAGTCTCTTGGAGCGGTGGATCACGAACGGGAGGATCGCGAGACCCACGCCCGGCGGGACCGTGCATGTTGCTATGAATACATAAAGTACACCTTAAGCCTTACGAGTTACATCTTCAATGGTTTAATACAAGCCATTACGACAAATTAGGAAAAATCGTGTATTTCCTGCAGGGACAGCCAGTCAGAGCAGCGCTGCTCGGCAGTGCGGCTCGAATCGGAATGCCACCTTAACGTACAAGCAAAGTATGTACAAGTCTCAAGTCAAGTACCTACATCTTATTTAGTTTACTACGCAACTTACAAAGTTTCAACTCCTTATCCGTCTTCCGCCCGATGATTGGAACGACCATGTAGAGTCTCATGGTTTCTTTGATAACCCTCTCCAAGTACTCCATGTTGTTCAGATCTTCTTTATTCGGTGGCCGCTTTGAATCACCGAAAATTTTTTGAAGCCTGTAAATAAAAAAAAGTCATAGTATTGTCTTGTCCTAATTTAAGGCCTTTATTTGAGTTACAGAAGCTGTCTATAGGTTCCGAGTCAGAAAGGATGAGAACGGTAAGTAAGATTGGTAGGCAGAGGTATCTTCAATCTGCATGTAGTCACTCACTCTTGAAAGACTTTGTCCTGGTGTTCCTGGTGGTAGCCCAGCAGCATCAGCGCGTAGCAGATGACCAGCGAGGTGGTGTCGTTGCCAGCGATGGTGATGGAGTCGATATGCTCACGAAGCTGCTCGTTGGTGAAGCTCTGGTTCTTCTCCAGCATCAACTCCAGGATATCTTTACGACCTGGCAGATTAAGAAAGCAAATAGATTGATTCTAAAATTTCTAATAATAGCTGTGTAATAAGGAGGAAATCATACCATCTTTAATGTAACCGTTTTTCTCAAACATGGATCTCTTCTTGTCAACAACCTAAAACAGAAAAGTCAACATTTAGGATTAGAAGACGAATTTAATAATAGAATTCTGAGTATCACTGCTCACCTCATCGGTAAACTTATGCGTGGCGTCTATGCTCTCCTTCTGGAGCTTGGAGTAGGGAGTAAGATTGAAGAGTGCATCAGGCTGCAGCCAGGCCTTAAACAGTCGCATGTTGATGATAGACATGACCATGTGGCGCGCGCGCAAGTATGGAGTATCTGGGTTGTGCTGGACATCCATCCGTTCTCCCATAGCCGTCTCTGCAGAATAATAATATTTTTTTGAGCCAGGCATCTCTCATCTACATCTTACCTTATTTTTTTATTATTTTTACTTAGCATGGGAGGTCAGCGATGACCGTGACAGAGTCGACGATGGAGCGAGCTAACCCAGAAGACGCCTGTTAAGGCACTGGTACGGAACACAGCAAGCTGTTTGGCGCCGGACTCCGGTGAGCTGGCAGCCCCTCGCGGAGCCTACCACCGCTTTGTTGGGATCATTCAGCCGGACTTATTCACAGGCAAGCCTGTGATGCCGTTGCCCGGGGTGGACCACTAGGAGGTAGATCCCATCCCACCCCAAATCTATCTACAAAGTTTAAAATGTTCGAATAAAATTAATGCCAATGCTCTCTCTTTGACGAAACTGACTGTCAAACATAAAAGATAATAGAAAAAATGTCACATCCAATGACGTATGTTAGCTCTTCAAGTATTTTTAGGTAAATCAAATATATGATCATACGTCTGATCATACGGTTTCAATAAAAAAAATAAAAGGATGACGTAGTTAGGTAGTTAACTTCTCGAGTTTACGCAGATTTACGCAAATTAAATTAAAAAAATGTCAAATCTGTTCCGCACAATGAACTTAGGTAGGTAATATTTGTAAATAGGTGATAAACACTTAGGTGTCAAGTAGAGAATGAACTTCCGTCCGTAGATTTCTAAAACTGAACTGAACAACCGAGCCGGAAAGTTTTTCAGTTTGACCTGTAGAGTAGAGTCGTAGTAAGTACCTACAATATTATGTTTTTCATATTTTTTTTATAGTTTTCCATATTAAATTATTACACTTCATGTAATCGGATGAAATAAAAGGCAAATTAAACTGCATGAATATGTATTTGCCGGCCAATCTCTCAAACGCTACATATTTCCTGCATAAATATGTATTTGCAGAACTCAGACAAAGACTGAACTTGACGACTGATTATATGTTATTATTGTGTTGTAATGTTTCAAGGCTAAACACTATTACATAATAATCTTGTGAAAAAGGAAAAGATTAAGAGTACAAGCACTTAATTGTGGCAAAACGTTCATAAGTATTTATAGGGTTTCGATGCTTTGCTAAGGTATAGGTATGTGTGTCACAGTCTATTTCAAAGGTTCTTTAGGAAAAAATATCAGGAGCTGACTGCTTTATCTGTAAGTATAAGTGTTTCTCAGTCAAGGGGTTTGTGGGATTATCTTTTTGAATCCTTACCGAACACAATATCCAGCATACAGGAAGTGACGTAACGGTAGACGTCGAACTGTTTCCCGCCACTCAGCTTGCCAAGCCGCTCGACAAGGATGTCCGCTTGCTCAGCGAACACGTCTAGGTACTCCTCGATGATCCTGGGATTGAATATTGGAGCCAGGAACCGACGATGCACCTTCCATAGGTCCACTTTGAATAAAAAAGAGAGTGTTACTTCATCTTATAAGTATAAACCTAATAGATACAAACAGAATACAGAAAATTTATGTGACCGTATCATACACAGTTGGATATGCAAACAATAGAGTCCACTTTGGTATACAAATAGTCTAACTGATTTTTCTGATGTTTTCCAGGTCATAATCATAAATAAAATGTTATTTGTAGAACAAAGTATGAACCGACAATCTCATATTATGCGGTCAAAATTATACCTAGTAAATCCCCAAATTTTTTAAAATTAATTAATATGAAATGATTATTTTATTTTTGGAACCTTATAAATGTAAATAATTATATGTCATTAATTTAACTAAGTACTACCTGCCTGACAACAGGACAAAAAGGTCCGAAGGTCAATGATTGTGTAAAGGGCCACGAACCATACCTATAAGTAGAATATTGAGTACATGAGTGGGACATAATATTCATACTTATGACATATTTATGTGACATGATTATAAGGGAACCAGTTGCGTGTAATTGGTTTTTCGTAAAGCTACCATATATTACTGTACTTGTTTAACATTTTATAGCCTGTAGGGTAGGTCATCAGTCGGAAGGTCAGGCACAGAATTTTGTCGTCTGGATGAATATTATCTATGACGATAATAAAAATAAACAATTTTTACTTATGAACAATTCATACTAGAGGTGAGGGGTCTACTAAAAACCTAAAGTAAAATTTGTAAAATGTTGGAAAAACTAAAAACTTTAGAAAATATCGGATATCCAATTTTGGTGAAATTACAAGTTATTAGTATATGAATGAATAAAAAGACGAGTCACAGAAAAACCCATGGTTTAATCTAGTACTGTAACAGCGGGTTTTGCTACTTTTAATCAGGGTTTTAGTAGGTTTTGAAACTGAACATATATAAGATGAATCGGCTGTTCATACAATAGGTACATACATAGGATTTAACATACAATTTCTTCCTACAGTGATCAGATCATATAGGCTGAAAAATACCATAGTAAAGCGTTTTAGCGGGTTTTGACAATACTCCTTCATGTCTATTAAGTCGTGTTTATACTGGATCGACAACAATGAGTAAGGAAGGGACGAAAGACAAAAAAGCGTTATAATAATGTATTGCATCATTTTGATATTACATTATGGCTTCATATTCATGAGAAATGAATGTATTTTAAAATCACGATTATCAAGATATTATAATACCTACCAATTTTAACTCATACTATATACGTAGATACCTATATTTCAAGTACGTTAACGTTACAATATTGTAACCATTTTCATTAAATTTGATTTATGTATTTCGTTGATGTCTTTTGTATGAACGAATTATGTTACGTGTTCGTAGACTTCGATAAAATTTCATTTGACAGATAAAATTATCAGCTGTTATTTTTATTAAAAAGGAAGACAGAAGAGCCGACGGGCCACCTGGTAGCAATTACCGCCGCCCATGAATGTCTGCAACACCCAGCAGGGGGTCACAAATGCGCTGCCGGCCTTTGTTTTCATGATATTATGGTCTCCTAATTTTTTTATTACTGGTTTCTACAGTATGCCCGCGTACTATAAGGTCAATTAAGATTTCATTTTTCAGTCTTACCAGGAGCCACGAAGAGCCCGTCTCCTAGCCAGGTGCGAAGGAACCTGTACGAATCGTCTTTCTGGAGGCATGTCTCCAAAATCTTCTGTACATCCTCCGGGATCAGCGTCACTGGAAAGTAATGTCTTTATGTACTTTTTTATATTTATCGAGCAGGTAGGTAGGTACTCTACATTTACTTTTTAGATTGTACCTACTGTTGCAGTGGCCTTGCAGGGTTCTAGTTGTGTTGACATCAAAAACTACATATTTTATAAGACCTTTATGTACTTTTCGTTTTTTTTTTATTCAATATTTATCGAACAAGTACCCTCAATTTTTTTAATTTTATGTACTGTTGCAGTGCCCTTACAGGGTTCCAGACCTTTTTATACCAACAAGGGAACAATAAATAATTGAGTATTAAGTAATTTGTAATTTTTTTGTCGCGTTTTCACCCTTGGTTCAATGATTTTTTCCGCACTACTTAAGTTGCCTTAAATTTTGGGCACAAATTAAGATCTCTCATAAAAAATCACATCGTGAAAAAAATGATAAAAATCCAGAGTAAAAAACTTAAACTTGTATGGTCCTTTATCTCTCAAAAGAGTGTTTTATAAATGTAGATACTGCAAAGTTTCCGTTTATGGTAGGATGAAATATTTTTTATTGTGGCTAAAACCACAAAACATAAAAGGCATAAAGACATAACATAAATTTTGTTACACACTAAAACACAATTTAGCACTTACCTATATAAAGAGCAGGTCCGATCCACAAGTTCGCTATCCCTCCTGAATCGTCCACCATCTGAGCTAAGGTGTTCACATTTTTCAATATCCCTAAAATAAATATTTAACCATCATAAGTTTCTATTATGCTTGGTAATTATTTTTCAGTTTTCCGACTCAATTAACACTTTTGCCTTTTTATAAGTAATTTATTAATTTTATAGGTAGAGTCACAGTCAAAAATTTATCTCTTGACCGGCCTATAGAAGAAGGAGTTACATAAACTGCAATATTATAAATATTGATCCTTACTTTCGGGGTCCCCAATAAACCAATGTGTGTGCCCAATAACTGGCAAATTTCCAACATCTGGCAGCGTATCACTTAACTCATATAACAACTTCCGAGAGCGACGAAAGTTTATATAATATAACAAGACCACAAAGAAAACTAACACAAATACAAACATTTTTATTTCTTGAAAAAAAAAACCTTATTGTTATTTAAAAAAAAGGACTATACACGTTTTTATTGCGACACTCGCGGAGGCACTGAAGAGGGTGTAATAGCCCTCGCAGTTT
Source organism: Scrobipalpa atriplicella (assembly GCA_029255725.1). Taxonomy (NCBI): domain Eukaryota; kingdom Metazoa; phylum Arthropoda; class Insecta; order Lepidoptera; family Gelechiidae; genus Scrobipalpa; species Scrobipalpa atriplicella. The sequence goes on from JARACY010002876.1 coordinate 28,360, forward strand.
TGTGTAACTGGCCACTAAGTAAACAGCAGGTCGTCCACAAACAAGCCCATGTACTTGGTTCGAAAATATCAGCGTCCTCAAGCGACACAATTCTCGACTGACAGTCATTCCTTCTCTAGACTGTACTTTTGCCTTACTTACTTAAGTATATTCATGCATTGTTTGCTAAGCGCATTTAGTGCAAATATTGTCGTTGCAAATAAATTGCAAATGCCTTTTCGAACGTGATTCATTTGTGCAATTACAAAATATGAGAATAAGAAATCATTAATTATTCCATTTGGGACAAGATTAAACCTTATAATCGTTTCTTAGCTTTACCAACTGAGATACCTCTAGACCTAATCCTGGCGAAATTCTTGAACAGTAACTATCATTTTCTGAATTTCATAAGAATTATTTTATCGTTTTTAATTTTAGCTTTCCGCCCGGGGTTTCACCCGCCGTGAAAATGTGTGTTTATGGCTGTAAAAATGTCCTATTCCAGAACCTAACCTGTGTATGCCAAATTCATTCCGTCCGATCCATCCAGTGGTTGAAGCATGATTAGTAACAGACGTCCTAACATCCAACTATCTATAATAACTTTCGCATTTATAATATTAGTAGGATAGGATCTTGATTCTACTGATCAAACATTTTGCATGATAGTTATTTTAAAAAGCTGGAATGGGAGCTATGGAAAAACATAGAATGATGCGACCGCTCCACCTCCCGGGTAGGTACTTATGCTGTAAAAACCACCTAAGAGATTCGAGGCTTTCCAGTGTCTGTCACCATGGGCTCTATACAGATTTTAATCTAAAATTGCCCTCAATATTTATTAGATGTAGCGAAGAAAACGCTTGAAGTATTTATGCTCTGCTTATTTCTCTCTTGATAGAAAATGACAGGCATAGACTTAATATTAGTTAAGTCGTGATTTTTGTAACTGTGAATTTCTACCAATAGTAGCAATTCGATCAAGAAAGTCCATTCCTGACATTTTATATAAATGTACCTAGGATCCCAGACAGGCCTAGCCTAGATCATCTAAATACTTTTCATGGAAACTAAAATTAATTTATTCATCTGTCCACACAATAAATAATGCCAAAGAATAATAAATAAAACAATAGAATACAAATTCACTGAAACCACTACATCGCGTTTTCAAACAGTGTGCACCGGCGGCGATGAGCTGACGCTGACCCATTAATTACTCGTGCGTGCTATCAATGCTGCCAAAAATAAATATTAATAAAATAAATATCAATGAAACTAGTAGAAGGAGAAGAGTGTGATTACGGTTTTCATTCAAAACTTTTTGCTGCAACTTGTAATAACTTTGGATAACTTAATCAAGGCTTCGAACACATTTTTTTTCGTTGTACGGTATGATTTATTGACAGTCATATTCTTTATTAGGTACATACATAAAATAGTGACGAGTAAGAACTAAATAAAATAAACATAATAAAATAAAATAAACTTAAATAAAACTAATAATACAATTAAAAATTTACAACTAGTCGAAAAGTCCGCCCCGCAGCGTACCTGGCTCGAAAGTTCCCATGACTCCAGCTGCATTTCCGCGCTGGATGGCGAGCGAGATATGCTGTGTCAGGTACGCTCCGGAGCGGGGATCACATCCGCGATCTCGTAAGCGGCGACCTAATTCATGGACAAACTTCTTCGCTTCTTTGCCCCATGGTCCCCCGGTTTCGACCGCAAACGGTATGAAAAAATGTCGTTGTTCAAGTTCGGAATATTTTATGTGTTTCTGCCCGGCTGCAAATTCGGCTGCAGAACCCGCTTCTCTTACGGTTTTTGGCAGGTGAGATGCCGCAAACGTGCTTACGCAGGTGGCGTCCCAGAGCAAGGAACGTCCTTTCTCCCAGGGGACGAGAGTGAGGCCGTCGGGACGTTTTCCGTCGGTCCGACAGAGACCCGGAGGCTCCAGGACGCATGGTATATTTGCTGACACCAACGCACGCCGAATGATATCATTAAGTGCGTGGTGTCTTGGGAACCTTCCTGCGCATTTCGCACAACTAAGGCCGTGGTGGCCAGAAACGTCGACTGGGGCTCCACATGGGCAGTTGTGCGATTCACAAATTTTGCACCCTAAACGTAAAGCTACTGCCACTCGTACTTTGTTTTTGGAAGAAAGTAATTTCATAACAATCTGTTGTTGATTATTAAACTACTTCTTTTAAATAAGTTGTTAGAGCAGTTTCTGAAATCGTAATATTTGACTTAGTTTGGTGTTCCGTACTTGGACTTGGACGAATACGTCATTATTCATTATCATCGAATTCATCAAACAAGTCATCTGCTGTCATCATAAGACTGGTAGTTTGAGTTTAAAATGTCAAATATTTGAGAACGGTGAGGATGAGCGATTTCCAGTTAAATATTCTCGGCAAAGGATTTAGACTCGAGTTTGAACCGTGAATCGCGAGACGAGTCACGCGTCGCAGTCTTATTATATCAGTGAAGAAAGGAGGATCACCTAAATACGAAAAGAAACGAAAAACGAGGAAATACTAAGTTCGTGTTTTTTGTGCATATTCTATTTTCCACACAGCCTCACTCAGTAAGTAATTTTTAGTTAGTCATGATCTATAAAACACTGTGAAATATGCTCATAATCATAATATTAAGTGCGTAGCCGTAGACTATTGCGGGATATTCCAAGAGGCGAGTTTTACCATTGCCAGCAAGGGCTTGTAAGGAGTAACCTATACCTAGACGGTTCCACCTAACAAATATTATTTACTAGTAGAATCATTTTCTTGCTGTTAAAATTAAACATTCCTGTAATCCATAATTCAATGTGCAAATATTTCCAAATAGTTATTAGTTTGTTGGTCCATACTTCTTTCCACTCTCCCTAGCCGGATAGTTCGAAATACTTTAATTGGGTACTTTACTGGGTAGCTTAAAAAATTCAAAACGTTTATACTTAAAACTAATGGCTAAAAATATTGTGGATTTCATTCATCATAAAAAAAAATGCACATTTAGATTTTAATAATCGAATTTTGATTAGTCAATATTTACTAAAATGTGACGTCATAATTTACTATTTTCATACAAAAAAGCGTTTTTGACATTTCATAAAAAGTTGCTGATTTGATTAGTTGGAAAGAAGCCAATTAAGTAGTATTGATCATTATGCGGACACCGGAAACCATTTATGTGATTTTGGGTTTTTTAACTAGAAATTATAGTTATTTTTTTAACTAGAATCTATATTAGCATTTACTTTTCTCCAAGAACCTACAAAAAGATTTCATCTTTGGTCGAGTAGATAACCAGCCATGATAGTGGTGCTACTGCTGGCGCTGCTGGCGTGCGCGTGCTGGGCGTACTGGTATGCGCGCACGCAGCGCATGGCGCGCATGGTGGCGGCTCTCATCTCTCCGCCCGCGATACCCGTCATCGGCCATGGCGCCATGTTCCTCGGCTCCACGCAGAGTGAGTACCTACCCTCATCTGAAAACCAGCCATGATAGTGATGCTACTGCTGGCGTACTGGTATGCGCGCACGAAGCGCATGGCGCGCATGGTGGCACCCTTCCTTCATCTCCATCGGCCATGGTGCCATGTTCCTCGGCTCCACGCAAAGTGAGTACCCTCATCTTCTTTGCTCTATACAAAGTGTAACAGAAAGGGTATATGCACCCTTAAGAACGTGAATCTGTTCATGAAACTGAACAACTTTTCCCAAGGAACATATAGGTCGAAAAACGAAAAACGTTCACACCCAAAAGTTTGGTTAGTTATTTTTGAAGTGAAACTTCTTTAGGTGCGTTGAGAGTAAAATTTCAAGGTCGGGTGACGGAAATACGTCAAGAACTTCCGTTGCCATTCGTGTGAGAAATGTCAAAAATGTCAGAGAAGTTTTACTTCAACACGTGTGCACGGCACACACGCTCTTTTTACTCCCTGTACCTATATATTGATATTGGTATATGGTATAGTGGATTGCCACTCCACATCTACACACGACTGAGTATAGGCCACAGGCCTATCCTCTTTATTCCTCTTCTTTGTTAGCCGGTTTCACCATTCAGTGCCTTCCGCATCCACTGTTTCCTCGCGATCGCAAAACTAGTCTCTAGTATATAATCGTAAATAATATACATCTGTGTAACTTACACCAATCGTATACGTCCGGATCTGCGTCCGATCCATGCTATTTCTATAGCATGAAGGCTTCTGCCTTATTACTATTATTTTAACAGGAAATTCTGTAATCTTTACCGCTAGTTTGATAAATTACAGGTAAAATTATCTTCCAATAAGTAACTGCCAACAAATAAGATTTCAAGTTTGTCTTGATCTATCACCAGCTTCAACTAGCAACAAACACACAAGTCAGTTTTTAAAGCGTTTTCGCGGTTTATTTTGTTATTTTCTTCAGTAGCTACTAACTAACATAAGCATTAGTACTTGGTACGTCACACACAATGCAATATTACCGACGATTCCTATAGAGCACTTGCAACAAAATGTGTGAATGAATGGACTCGTAAACCCACAAATGTTAACTAAAGCCACAGAACATATAATAGTACAAAACTATGATGATTCTAGTACTAGCGTACTCAAGCACTAAAGGCGATGAATGGAAGTTTTACGATCGCAACAATATACAAATACAACCTTGGTAAAGGTTGTATTGTAGTACAACCAATAGAACATGTTCCCAATGCCAAGAGCAGTTCAACCGGATGGGAACAAGAATCATCATAGTTTTGAATCTATTCGTTGTAGGAACGACTTAATTAAACATACATATGTTACGGCTAGTACCCGAAGTGCGGCTACACCTAGTTTTAGCCGGTTAGAACTAGGTGTAGCCACTTACTCTTGGTTAAACCTAGTATTAGCCGATTGTTTTCGGGTAAAACTAGGTCTAGCCTTCATCATTCCGGCTAGAACTAGGTCCAGCCATTCCCTGTTGGATAAAACTAGGTCTATCCGATATCATTCCGGCTAGAACTAGGTCCAGCCATTCCCTGTTGGATAAAACTAGGTCTATCCGATATCATTCCGGCTAGAACTAGGTCCAGACAATCCCTGTTGGATAAAACTTAGATGCGTGTCCCGCCAAGCCTTCCGCCCCGCGTCACACTCAAGACTCACAGCATTTGCAGCAGCGGCGCGGGTGGAGGGCATAGCGAGGCACGCGCCTCTGCAGGTTGTGAGCGCCAGAAAGAAACGTAGAGAGTTTTTTTTAATATCTAAAAAAGCTCTTCCGATAGCATGCCGGCTACAACTATGTACAGCCAATCCCTGTTAGATAAAACAAAGACACGCGCTGCTGCTGCAGACGATGTGAGTCACACTCGCTAGTAGACCTGCAGTAGATCAGCAGCACCTGGCGCTCACAACCTGCAGAGGCGCGTGCCTCGCTATACCTTCCACCCCGCTCCGCTGCTGCAGATGCTGTGAGTCATGAGTGTAACGCGGGGCGGAAGGCTTGGCGGGACACGCATCTAAGTTTTATCCAACAGGGATTGTCTGGACCTAGTTCTAGCCGGAATGATATCGGATAGACCTAGTTTTATCCAACAGGGAATGGCTGGACCTAGTTGTAGCCGGCATGATGAAGGCTAAACCTAGTTTTACCCGAAAACAATCGGCTAATACTAGGTTTAACCAAGAGTAAGTGGCTACACCTAGTTCTAACCGGCTAAAACTAGGTGTAGCCGCACTTCGGGTATTAGCCGTAACACATACATATAATCACGCCATTATCCCTAAAATGTTAGGCAGAGCATCAACGACCTAAGGTCGTTTCGCCACATCTGACAAGTTTTAAGGATTATTTAAGATAGATTTGTATATTGCTGTAGTGACAGGTTGTCAGCCCACCGCCTAAATTACAAAATACTACTGAAACCCTCGAATCCCTTAGCTGATTTTTACAGCATGCCCGGGAGCGGAGATGCATCTGGCACATTCTATGTTTTTTTATCACTCCCAGTCCAGCATGGAAGTATAGAAGGTATACTATTAGACGTATAAATCTTGTTTTTTTTTACAATGCCGAATTGCTATAATATTTTCTTCTTTTTCTTTCTTCCTCTTTTTTTAGCGGGTTTTTAGAGTCAACGAACTGCTCCATATCCATGCTATCCAATTTATTTGATCGCATTTTATTATTTATTCGTCTTTGACTCTATTTATTGTCAAAATACATAATTATCCTTTGATTGAATTTATTTGATAGCGTGTCGCAACGCCTGCTTGCTACGGCGTAGTCAGAGCGTAGCGTCGTAGGCTTTTTGCTACATTTTTATCAATTCCTACATAATGAAAATTTTGAAACATTTTGGTTTATTTTCTTGATAAAAATGTTCAGACAAAATATGTGCAGTCAGACAAACCTGTAAAAGTTCTACTTAAAACTTTAATTATACAGGGTGTTAATTTAATTGTGTGCCATAGCTTAGTGTGTTTCAGTAAAGTTAAAATAAAAATATATGCAACACAAAAAAAAAGTCGGTAGGTATTTATAATGATTCCCAGAGCTACGTCTAGTTCTCGCGCTATAACCAATCCCACGCGACGCGCGAGTTGCAGCGACCAGATAGCGAGAGCCAAATCATAATAAATACAGACTTTTGGTTTTTTGAGTTGGATTTTTTTTTTTATTCTTTATGGGCTCCTTTAACGTTACCGAAACACCCCCTAAGCTAAGCTATGGCACGCAATTAAATTAACACCTTGTACATAAAAAAAGCAATTCGTAATAATCGTATACAGGGTCTTAATTTAATTGCGTGCCATAGCTTAGGGGGTGTTTCAGTAACATAAAAGAAGCCCATAAAAAATATTTAAAAAAATCCAACTCAAAAAATAAATTCCTATAGTACATCTATAGAGCTATGCAAATTCAATAGATTGTTTATTTTAAACGTCATGGACACAGTGGACACACTCCCTATGTATTTACCTAAATTGTGCTGTGCGTGTCGGTTTGAAGTGTTTGTTTGAAGTATTACTTGATAGAAGTATTTGTTTTACAGAAATCCTACGGAATATCGAAGACATAGCCGAGTTGTCTTTTAAAACTGGAGGCGCTGTGAAACTTTGGCTGGGCCCAAAAATGTATGTGGGTAAGAATCATTATTAATATTAAATAATGATAAGAATTTACACTGAAGTGAAAAATTTATGAACACAATTATTGTGTGTTTTAAAGAATTAACTCAAAACTTCCATAAGAAAATTATAAATATTCACGTAAAAAGTCGTATAAGCTAAGTATACAGGGTGTAAAAAAAAGTGCTGCGTTCCTTTAAACCATAATTATGTTCTACTGATGATAACAAACAATCCCCAAAGCACAAAAATTTAGCTCGTAATAAAATGTTGCCTTGTCCATACAAAATAGCAGATGAGGAGAGCATCTTTGTATGGAAAAGATATTTTACATATCTCATGCTCAGTAAGTGGTTCATACAACCCTAAAACCCGGGATGTAAGTGGTACTTTGCATCATAGGTTTTGAAACCTATGCTGCAAAGTAATTTGAATAAGGAACTGTCAAATTGCAAGAAAAAAAAAGTTGATAGCCTTATTTCAAACACACGGAATCGGATGATTAATCGAATCGGAATCGATTTTAAAACAAATTCTATTCGAATTTATTTAAATATCGAACTGGCCAGTACTAAATATGACGCATAGAGTCACGGAATAAGGCCATAAAAATGTAAACATAGGATTATGAAAATTATGAAATTTTTACTCTGTGGTTTTTATAACATATTTATAACCTCAAAACTTGAGTTTGTCGATTTATTACTTAGCATTTTATTATAAAACATTAACAAATTAAACAGTCAGTATACTTAACAAAATGTCTACTTGCAAATTAGATAATTTTTCTTACGCGAATGCATATATTTGTGATGGTTAAATTCGCTCATAGTGAGTTGGTATTGCCTACTGTTTCGTCGTAATTTCATGTTTTAATTTTCTTATATTTTCCCATAATTTTAACTTATCTTTCATTCGATATGTAAAGCATAGTGCTTACCTCATGGTGTAAGTCATCAAATGCATACTCGTACCATTAGCGCCCTCGCTGCGCTCGGGCGCCAAAAACCTCGTATGCATTTGATGACTTACATCCTTTGGTTAGCAATATACTATTTTTTCGAGCTATAATTTTTGTGCTATGGGAAAGTTGTTTGGAATCAGTAGAACATGTAGTTTAAAGGAACGCAGTACTTTTTTACACCCTGTATAACGTACATAAGTATAACGTATATCCCTAATGGGGTAGGTAGAGGGTCAACTGCCTAGTAAAATTTCGCCCTTCTGAAAAGTATTGTGGGTAAAATTTCAGATGGGAATATGAACAACGATACGCTGAAACTCTCGGATATATCCCTCTTCTGATTTCTACCATAAATCCGAGGCTTCAAGCAGCTGGAACATTCTATGTTTATATCGCTCCTAGTTCCTCAGCTTGAAAGACAATGTCAAAAATCTCAAAATATTATTATCTTTGAGAGGGATCCTCCTAATCCTCTTCTCTTCTTTATTCTTATTTTCTTTAACTCCCCATTTCTCTTCAGCAATCAGCAACCCTGAAGACTCCCAGTTGGTGCTGGAGAATTGCCTGGAGAAGGATGTCGTATACAGATTCCTGCGACCTTGGCTTGGTCACGGACTTTTCGTGGCTCCTCGTAAGTATTTCTGTTCTTATTTTTTTTATTAAAAAAAAAATCTGAATTATACATACTTTAACATGTGTTATTTTATAATGTTTATATTCATGTCAACTTAAAAATAAATGTCATAGTCAAAAAAAGTAAGAATTACTTAACATATATGTGAAAAATTACATCAATGTTAAATGTTATTTTTTTCCATGTTTTCATTCGAATTTGTCTGTTGAAACACTTTCATTATCGATATGCACGCTATTTAAAAACTTTTTGAAGATAATTATCACATAGATGCTAGACCTTTTTTTTTCTTATGCATTTTATTTTATACACGTTTTTATACACCTATTTCATTAAAATTGGATAACCTTTCGCGGTCATTTTCACATAGATGCTAGAATGATCTCGTTCCAAAAGTGTATGCGTAAATAATTTGTACCCAGACGTGATACGTGACGTGAAACAAATGTTTGCATATCTATAGTTGGCACCAAAATCCACAACGACGGCAAACATAGGCCAATTGTAACCGACAACACCATTACACATTACTGGGAATTGTATTGTTAACTGATAATTGAATTGTACATGGGTGGTGAGGTGACTCTTATTATTCTGTGCTTAGCAATGCATACAAACTCTGGTTTTTTAACTAGATTCTTATGCGGTCTTCGAACTTACGCGCTTCCAACGTATTTTACTTACTAACTATTTAAAAAGCTACGGGTTGAATATCCCTGAACATCATAAAGGAATGAAAAGCAAAGACATCAGTCAGGTAGAAGTGCAGTAGCAGTGGTAATTTAAAACATATTCGGGGTCGTGTTTTTAAAAATACCAAATGCTCTCGAACTTGCAAAACTTATGTTTTTTGTTCTCGGTAATAGAATTTATAAATTAAAGCCCGTATTTATAATCAGCTCTCAAGAGTGACAGCAAGTTTGATTTCGTATCATAAATGTCACAATACAAAACGACCTGTCAAATCCATACTTAATATTGGTCTCACTCTTGAGATCGCTTTATAAATACGAGCCTAAGATTACTACTAAAGTATGATAGTTAGAACGCAGACGTAGTTTTTACCTACGTCATTTATAATTGGTACTACACACTCACATCACCACATTTCACACGTCTTTCAAAGCTCGTTGATGTCTCTTCTTCATATAAAACAAAAATACCAAGAAAGGACATCAACGCGCTT
>JARACY010002877.1:0-38238 GCA_029255725.1 Scrobipalpa atriplicella
GAAAGGGAGGTTAGATAAATAGGTAAAAAAATCGCGGTGCAGATACTGGCAAATCAGATTTTATCACAAAACAAACGAGACTAGATTCTACTATTGCAAAAAACTAAATCTAATGAAACGATATGGTTGTTTGCGATGTGGTTGAATTTCGAACTGACATTGTTAAAACCCTTAAAACGAATTCAATAAATACGAACTATTATTTCACAAATATAGAGAAAAAATTGCACTGAACAAACTTCCTTTTAAACCATAAAGGACTGACAATAAAATAAACTATCAACTACCGGCAACCTGCGGCAAGGCGATTATGTCGCACAATCGCCTGCAAAAAATCGCTGCGATTGTCGCATCAATACGAACGATTAGCCCCGGGCATTGTCAATTGTACAAAATGGGATGAAAATGTCAAAATACTATCATTGGCGACGATCTTTCGCTTTACAAAGTTGACGATGCAGTTGCGGAAAAAGAAATACTCAGTAAATTCAAAGACGAGGTATCAAAATGACAGCAGGATGAACTTTGCGAGGTAAATGATACGAAAGGTAACACTAGAACTTGTGCGAATAGTATGTGCCTTTTTTCGAAGCAAATCTTATTTAATTGTACAGGGTTTTGGAAGAATGACAATGAATGTGAGGCACTGGATGGCCCTTGTGTTGGTATTGTTGAAAACGGGAAGATACTCTGTTTGGCACAAGTTGATGTCGATGGGGTTAGAGAAACGAGTGGAGACGCGGAAGGTAACTTAAAACGAGTTGAAAAGGGAGTGAAAATTGTACAGTTTAAGTCTTGATAAAACCAGAAATATGCAGCAATCGTCAAGTTTTTGATGTTACAATTTTTTATCCGCCTTTATAAAGTCTGAACCAAGATTTTTGGCTAAGCTAAGCGAAAGTATAAATTTTGATTTTTTGGTTTCACAAAGTGGATAAAATACCCTTTGTATTTGCCTTGTCTGTAATTTTTAAAGGTAATTTCTGAAAAAAATATGATTTATATTTCAACACATTTAATGTATTCGTTAATTTGTATTTTTGTAAATTATGTCCTGCCACTTTTAAAGTTTCGTTACTTGGAAAGTCTTAAATGGATTCGCACTGTCAACGCGAAACTGTGATTTTCTGTAATCGCAGGATGAAAGAGTCTGTGATTTTATCGCTTTTCCCACATGTGAAAAGAAAAACAACTGTTCTCAAAATTATGTCAACTTGGAAGCTCCATGCCTTCTGAAACACGACGCGGAGTGGGCTCAAGCGCGTCCCACCCACAAGTAATTGGCCTCAACCTACGCTTCGGGGGATTTTCGGATCTAACTTTATTACGAACAGAAAAAACACGCTTCGAGTGCCTTTTGTATCCTCACTATTGCATTGTGATAAAAAATGCTTGATTGTGTTGGACATTGTCGAGTTGTCGGGGATCTGCCAGTATGCAGCAGCGTGGGTATGGAACGATTATTCTGCCATTTTCGAGATTTGTTGAAGAGTTAGTTGCTTGTCCATTGAATTCTAGATTGAATTGGTTTTCAAAGAGTCGATCTTGAAAAGTTGTTTCTGCTGTCGCATTAATGTCATGTTTTGATTAACCTTTTTTTACTTTTATACTTAACAAGTTTTTTTTTTTTTGAGTTACCTTTTGAAGTAAGATCAGTAGTAAATAGTAGGTACTAACCTAACTAACTTCATATTTTCATATCATATATTGAAAACGAAAGTTCTTGTAAGTAATTTGTAATGTAATGCATGACGAAACCTAGGATAAAACTAATATTTACGTATTTTTGAGCTTGTAAAACTAGAACCGTTCATAAAGATTTCATTCTATCTATTACCAGTTCAGGGTAGTTCAGGATGGCTTGCTATAAGAAATTTCTTTATAGAAATAAGCAGTGCCTGTTGTGTCTTTTTTCCTTATATTTGTATTTTTATGTCTTTTATTGTGTACAATAAATTGTTAAATAAATAAGATGACATTTAATTTTCTCATCTGTTTCTGCATGTAAAAGTTGACAGTTTATTTGTCGTTACATTAAAACACCCAGATTAGCTCCAAAATTAAATCCAAAACTTTCGTTACCAAAGGGCTTTAAATCAGGAAATTAAAAGTAAAAAACCCTTTGTTGTCGACAATTCGCCGTATCAATGGCGGTATCTATGTATTATTCATATTATTACTTATATTACGAAACCCTACTCTTAGCACTACTTCAAAAACATACACCCCTCGGTGATACACTCCGTACAACGTAAATTTAACTACAACACCAATGAAATAAAGTTTAAATTCAAACAGCGACAACTGCCTAATTTACATGTCAAAGCTAACAGACTCAATTTAGCACTTTCATCCTTACACCACTCAAAATAGAGTCGATATTAAGCTGCAGTGAAAACCACCCAAGGCAAGCAGGGGTGTGAATTAAAACATCGTGCGGGACAAAGCGACAAGGGGATGGTATGACGTCACAGCTTAGTGTCAACCTCATACGTTGTATGTAGTGGCTATTTATTTGGAACGACAATAAAAATGGCGGAATTGTGATGTGACTGTGACATCAAGAGGTTTTTTTGAGAGGGGTTTATGTCGCATGGATTTGATTAAAAGCTGTTTATGAACAGGTTTTAATTATTTTGCTTTTTTTTTTAATGGCGGCATAGCGTGCTGTTATAATGAGTTTTTTGTGTTGTGACGATATTATTTTCTTTTATTTTTACTTTATTTTATTTTTAATGTGTGGGAAATTTAAAGTTTGCCTAATTTTCCATGGACATCTTGTTTTCCTAGTCACCGACCACACAAAATATACAAATTTACTGATACAACTTTAAAAAACCATTCTTACATAAATTAATAAGCAGACGTAAAAATTGGTGGAGGAGCAGCGCAATTTTACCTACTAGATAAATTGGTGGTAACCTAACCTTTATTTTATCATCGAAAAAACACATAAAATCATTCAAAGACAAAATTATCATCCTGCCTGACTAAACGCACCTACAAGAAAATGCGGTTCTCTTAACGAACTACTCGTAGGTACTAGAAAAACACCGAAAAATATTAAAAAGGTAACTCAAAAAAAAAAAAACTTGTTAAGTATAAAAGTAAAAAAGGTTAATCAAAACATGACATTAATGCGACAGCAGAAACAACTTTTCAAGATCGACTCTTTGAAAACCAATTCAATCTAGAATTCAATGGACAAGCAACTAACTCTTCAACAAATCTCGAAAATGGCAGAATAATCGTTCCATACCCACGCTGCTGCATACTGGCAGATCCCCGACAACTCGACAATGTCCAACACAATCAAGCATTTTTTATCACAATGCAATAGTGAGGATACAAAAGGCACTCGAAGCGTGTTTTTTCTGTTCGTAATAAAGTTAGATCCGAAAATCCCCCGAAGCGTAGGTTGAGGCCAATTACTTGTGGGTGGGACGCGCTTGAGCCCACTCCGCGTCGTGTTTCAGAAGGCATGGAGCTTCCAAGTTGACATAATTTTGAGAACAGTTGTTTTTCTTTTCACATGTGGGAAAAAGCGATAAAATCACAGACTCTTTCATCCTGCGATTACAGAAAATCACAGTTTCGCGTTGACAGTGCGAATCCATTTAAGACTTTCCAAGTAACGAAACTTTAAAAGTGGCAGGACATAATTTACAAAAATACAAATTAACGAATACATTAAATGTGTTGAAATATAAATCATATTTTTTTCAGAAATTACCTTTAAAAATTACAGACAAGGCAAATACAAAGGGTATTTTATCCACTTTGTGAAACCAAAAAATCAAAATTTATACTTTCGCTTAGCTTAGCCAAAAATCTTGGTTCAGACTTTATAAAGGCGGATAAAAAATTGTAACATCAAAAACTTGACGATTGCTGCATATTTCTGGTTTTATCAAGACTTAAACTGTACAATTTTCACTCCCTTTTCAACTCGTTTTAAGTTACCTTCCGCGTCTCCACTCGTTTCTCTAACCCCATCGACATCAACTTGTGCCAAAACAGAGTATCTTCCCGTTTTCAACAATACCAACACAAGGGCCATCCAGTGCCTCACATTCATTGTCATTCTTCCAAAACCCTGTACAATTAAATAAGATTTGCTTCGAAAAAAGGCACATACTATTCGCACAAGTTCTAGTGTTACCTTTCGTATCATTTACCTCGCGCAAAGTTCATCCTGCTGTCATTTTGATACCTCGTCTTTGAATTTACTGAGTATTTCTTTTTCCGCAACTGCATCGTCAACTTTGTAAAGCGAAAGATCGTCGCCAATGATAGTATTTTGACATTTTCATCCCATTTTGTACAATTGACAATGCCCGGGGCTAATCGTTCGTATTGATGCGACAATCGCAGCGATTTTTTGCAGGCGATTGTGCGACATAATCGCCTTGCCGCAGGTTGCCGGTAGTTGATAGTTTATTTTATTGTCAGTCCTTTATGGTTTAAAAGGAAGTTTGTTCAGTGCAATTTTTTCTCTATATTTGTGAAATAATAGTTCGTATTTATTGAATTCGTTTTAAGGGTTTTAACAATGTCAGTTCGAAATTCAACCACATCGCAAACAACCATATCGTTTCATTAGATTTAGTTTTTTGCAATAGTAGAATCTAGTCTCGTTTGTTTTGTGATAAAATCTGATTTGCCAGTATCTGCACCGCGATTTTTTTACCTATTTATCTAACCTCCCTTTCTAAATTGTGAAAGGCTTCTTAAGATTGCTCCACTGATCCAGTCTATATTAATTACAAACAAAATTCATACATTTCTTTTCTTTTTTTTTAGATATAACTAGCTGGTGCCCGCGACTTCGTTCGCATTGAAGTATGCGAAAGTAATAAATAAGTTTTTAAATCACAGAATTTCTCTATCTTGCCCGCTGTAGCTAAAACAAACACTTGCTCAAAGTATAGCATGACGTTCTCGATCAGCTTCAAGTCCGACCTGCCGTTCGTCATATTTTGATTCCTGTGATCTGACCAACCTATTTTTTTTGCTTCTTTATTGATTTTTGTGAGATTTTGTCGTTTTAGAGGCATTGCTACTTACAATAAAGTAACTTACCTACTTTAAAAACAACAACAAAGCAACAAATAACCAAACCGCAAAGAATAACCCGAAAAAAAAATCTATCAAAATCGGTTAAAAAACAATTGAAATTCAATTTCCTGTCTACCCCCCTAAGTCATTTCGCGTGATTATTTATATCCTTGTTTACTGTCCAGGTAAAACTCTGTCAGATGAAAAAAGTCCCATCAAAATCAGTCCAGTAGTTTTCTGAGATTTAATTTCCTGCCTACCCCCTAAGTCATTTCGCGTGATTATTTATATCCTTGTTTACTGTCCAGGTAAAACTCTGTCAGATGAAAAAAAGTCCCATCAAAATCAGTCCAGTAGTTTCTGAGATTTAATTTCCTGCCTACCCCCTAAGTCTATTGGCGTGATTATTTATATCCTTGTTTACTGTCCAAGAAAAACTCAGTTAAATGAAAAAAGTTCCATCAAAATCCGTCCAGTAGTTTCTAAGATTCAATTGCCTGCCTACCCCCTAAATTTTTGAGATCTATTACGTGTAAGAAGCCCCCTCAATGCATTTTTTTTTTTAGATATTCAATGTACAGAATTCACCTACTTTACAGTTTTTAATATTATATGTATAGATATCCGTATTCGTAGCAGTATGTTTTCGTATTTTTTTTTCAAAATTTCGTAGTTTCAAAGATCTGTAAATGATTGGGAAAAATTTTAATACTCCGTCCTTATTCCCTCCGCATATAAAGTCGTCCAAATACACAACCATGTTAGAGCCAAACTTCTATAATTCCCTGTACACGACTAGATACAGACAGTTGGTCCTTTGTCCCTCCCACCACCCTCCTAGGGTGGGGGGCCCAACGCCCTCGGCGTCAATATTGTCCCTAAAAACTCTGACCAAACTATATTACGAAGGGTATATCGTATATAGCTAGGTATATCAAGGGATGTACCCTTCATAGAAAGTTAGACTAAAGTAACGTTTTGCCTAAGCCATATTATTTTAATTTGTGAACGAAAGAAACCAGAATGAAACGTTTTTTCTTAAGATGCCGGCGATGATCAAATGAAAATGTGCTTGCTTTTCTCTTTCCACGCGTACTGTGAAGACCAGTAGATGCCTTCAAAAAAGGCTTTATTTACACCCTTGTTTATTCTATAAAACACTTAGAAAACTAACATGGTGATTATTGATGATAGAGGACATGGATATCACCCAAGCGGCAATTTTGTTCCCCCGGATCTGACCAAACTATAACTATATTATATACCAAAATTAGGTAATGTTGACCTCTTTGAAGTCAGGAAGTAGTGTGATGGGTTTTAAAATTGAATTGTGTTCTGATGGCTAGTTTTTGATGGGTTTATAATCTGTTTATCTTTCTATGCGGTGTAGCGTTTCGGTATAATGTTGTTGAAATGTATGAGAGTATTACCTATGTATATCTACATTCTTTTTTGTAAAAAAAAATCTATACATATAATAAAACAGTAGGACCCGGTTTGTCTGTACAATGAAGGAAATTGACTAAAATGAAGTCAGGGTGATACAAGAAGACCAACAGTACACGAATTTATTTTTTTAGAATTTTTTGTCTGTCTTTCTGTCTGTCTTTCTGTCTGTCTTTCTGTCTGTCTTTCTGTCTGTCTGTCCGTTTGTCCGGGCACATCTTCGTAACCACTGGATGGATTTTCATGCAGTTTTCATCTATTGATTTGGCATATTTCAGAGCAGTGTATAGGCTTTGTTTCATCGAAATCGGTTAAGTAGAAAAAAAGTTATCGTCGATTTTCATTCCAATCCAAACCTACTTTATAGGTAACTTGCACCAATTTTGATGAGACTTTTTTCATTCATCAATCAGGGCCAGACGGTGACCGGGACCGACGCCTCAACTCAACGTGCCCTCCGAAGCACGGGATATTCTTTCTTTTCGGTCAATCAGGTGATTTACCCTGCAATGCCCTAACCAACTGGGTAAACACTTAGAAAGTATATTTTTTTTTACAATTTGCTATGGTAACCCCCGGGGATTAAACCCAAGACCTCGGGATTGTGAGCGGAACGTTCTAACCTAACCACTACACGACAGAGGCAGGTAATACACATAGTAGGTACATTATGAGAGGAAGAATGACCTTATTGTTCCGAAAGCCCGATAGATGTCGCTGTACGATTTTAAAACGCGGTATCGATGTGTTTTCGCCAAAAGTACTTAAGAACAATATCAGCTCGCGGTCGTCCCCTGTAAAAGTTAAAAAATTGATAAATTTTAATATTATTGAGTGAAAATGAAAATGAAAAATGAAAAAAAAATACGAAAACATACTGCTACGAATACGGATATCTATACATATAATATTAAAAACTGTAAAGTAGGTGAATTCTGTACATTGAATATCTAAAAAAAAAATGCATTGAGGGGGCTTCTTACACGTAATAGATCTCAAAAATTTAGGGGGTAGGCAGGCAATTGAATCTTAGAAACTACTGGACGGATTTTGATGGAACTTTTTTCATTTAACTGAGTTTTTCTTGGACAGTAAACAAGGATATAAATAATCACGCCAATAGACTTAGGGGGTAGGCAGGAAATTAAATCTCAGAAACTACTGGACTGATTTTGATGGGACTTTTTTCATCTGACAGAGTTTTACCTGGACAGTAAACAAGGATATAAATAATCACGCGAAATGACTTAGGGGGTAGGCAGGAAATTAAATCTCAGAAACTACTGGACTGATTTTGATGGGACTTTTTTCATCTGACAGAGTTTTACCTGGACAGTAAACAAGGATATAAATAATCACGCGAAATGACTTAGGGGGTAGACAGGAAATTGAATTTCAATTGTTTTTTAACCGATTTTGATAGATTTTTTTTCGGGTTATTCTTTGCGGTTTGGTTATTTGTTGCTTTGTTGTTGTTTTTAAAGTAGGTAAGTTACTTTATTGTAAGTAGCAATGCCTCTAAAACGACAAAATCTCACAAAAATCAATAAAGAAGCAAAAAAAATAGGTTGGTCAGATCACAGGAATCAAAATATGACGAACGGCAGGTCGGACTTGAAGCTGATCGAGAACGTCATGCTATACTTTGAGCAAGTGTTTGTTTTAGCTACAGCGGGCAAGATAGAGAAATTCTGTGATTTAAAAACTTATTTATTACTTTCGCATACTTCAATGCGAACGAAGTCGCGGGCACCAGCTAGTTATATCTAAAAAAAAGAAAAGAAATGTATGAATTTTGTTTGTAATTAATATAGACTGGATCAGTGGAGCAATCTTAAGAAGCCTTTCACAATTTAGAAAGGGAGGTTAGATAAATAGGTAAAAAAATCGCGGTGCAGATACTGGCAAATCAGATTTTATCACAAAACAAACGAGACTAGATTCTACTATTGCAAAAAACTAAATCTAATGAAACGATATGGTTGTTTGCGATGTGGTTGAATTTCGAACTGACATTGTTAAAACCCTTAAAACGAATTCAATAAATACGAACTATTATTTCACAAATATAGAGAAAAAATTGCACTGAACAAACTTCCTTTTAAACCATAAAGGACTGACAATAAAATAAACTATCAACTACCGGCAACCTGCGGCAAGGCGATTATGTCGCACAATCGCCTGCAAAAAATCGCTGCGATTGTCGCATCAATACGAACGATTAGCCCCGGGCATTGTCAATTGTACAAAATGGGATGAAAATGTCAAAATACTATCATTGGCGACGATCTTTCGCTTTACAAAGTTGACGATGCAGTTGCGGAAAAAGAAATACTCAGTAAATTCAAAGACGAGGTATCAAAATGACAGCAGGATGAACTTTGCGAGGTAAATGATACGAAAGGTAACACTAGAACTTGTGCGAATAGTATGTGCCTTTTTTCGAAGCAAATCTTATTTAATTGTACAGGGTTTTGGAAGAATGACAATGAATGTGAGGCACTGGATGGCCCTTGTGTTGGTATTGTTGAAAACGGGAAGATACTCTGTTTGGCACAAGTTGATGTCGATGGGGTTAGAGAAACGAGTGGAGACGCGGAAGGTAACTTAAAACGAGTTGAAAAGGGAGTGAAAATTGTACAGTTTAAGTCTTGATAAAACCAGAAATATGCAGCAATCGTCAAGTTTTTGATGTTACAATTTTTTATCCGCCTTTATAAAGTCTGAACCAAGATTTTTGGCTAAGCTAAGCGAAAGTATAAATTTTGATTTTTTGGTTTCACAAAGTGGATAAAATACCCTTTGTATTTGCCTTGTCTGTAATTTTTAAAGGTAATTTCTGAAAAAAATATGATTTATATTTCAACACATTTAATGTATTCGTTAATTTGTATTTTTGTAAATTATGTCCTGCCACTTTTAAAGTTTCGTTACTTGGAAAGTCTTAAATGGATTCGCACTGTCAACGCGAAACTGTGATTTTCTGTAATCGCAGGATGAAAGAGTCTGTGATTTTATCGCTTTTCCCACATGTGAAAAGAAAAACAACTGTTCTCAAAATTATGTCAACTTGGAAGCTCCATGCCTTCTGAAACACGACGCGGAGTGGGCTCAAGCGCGTCCCACCCACAAGTAATTGGCCTCAACCTACGCTTCGGGGGATTTTCGGATCTAACTTTATTACGAACAGAAAAAACACGCTTCGAGTGCCTTTTGTATCCTCACTATTGCATTGTGATAAAAAATGCTTGATTGTGTTGGACATTGTCGAGTTGTCGGGGATCTGCCAGTATGCAGCAGCGTGGGTATGGAACGATTATTCTGCCATTTTCGAGATTTGTTGAAGAGTTAGTTGCTTGTCCATTGAATTCTAGATTGAATTGGTTTTCAAAGAGTCGATCTTGAAAAGTTGTTTCTGCTGTCGCATTAATGTCATGTTTTGATTAACCTTTTTTACTTTTATACTTAACAAGTTTTTTTTTTTTTGAGTTACCTTTTTAATATTTTTCGGTGTTTTTCTAGTACCTACGAGTAGTTCGTTAAGAGAACCGCATTTTCTTGTAGGTGCGTTTAGTCAGGCAGGATGATAATTTTGTCTTTGAATGATTTTATGTGTTTTTCGATGATAAAATAAAGGTTAGGTTACCACCAATTTATCTAGTAGGTAAAATTGCGCTGCTCCTCCACCAATTTTTACGTCTGCTTATTAATTTATGTAAGAATGGTTTTTAAAGTTGTATCAGTAAATTTGTATATTTTGTGTGGTCGGTGACTAGGAAAACAAGATGTCCATGGAAAATTAGGCAAACTTTAAATTTCCCACACATTAAAAATAAAATAAAGTAAAAATAAAAGAAAATAATATCGTCACAACACAAAAAACTCATTATAACAGCACGCTATGCCGCCATTAAAAAAAAAAGCAAAATAATTAAAACCTGTTCATAACAGCTTTTAATCAAATCCATGCGACATAAACCCCTCTCAAAAAAACCTCTTGATGTCACAGTCACATCACAATTCCGCCATTTTTATTGTCGTTCCAAATAAATAGCCACTACATACAACGTATGAGGTTGACACTAAGCTGTGACGTCATACCATCCCCTTGTCGCTTTGTCCCGCACGATGTTTTAATTCACACCCCTGCTTGCCTTGGGTGGTTTTCACTGCAGCTTAATATCGACTCTATTTTGAGTGGTGTAAGGATGAAAGTGCTAAATTGAGTCTGTTAGCTTTGACATGTAAATTAGGCAGTTGTCGCTGTTTGAATTTAAACTTTATTTCATTGGTGTTGTAGTTAAATTTACGTTGTACGGAGTGTATCACCGAGGGGTGTATGTTTTTGAAGTAGTGCTAAGAGTAGGGTTTCGTAATATAAGTAATAATATGAATAATACATAGATACCGCCATTGATACGGCGAATTGTCGACAACAAAGGGTTTTTTACTTTTAATTTCCTGATTTAAAGCCCTTTGGTAACGAAAGTTTTGGATTTAATTTTGGAGCTAATCTGGGTGTTTTAATGTAACGACAAATAAACTGTCAACTTTTACATGCAGAAACAGATGAGAAAATTAAATGTCATCTTATTTATTTAACAATTTATTGTACACAATAAAAGACATAAAAATACAAATATAAGGAAAAAAGACACAACAGGCACTGCTTATTTCTATAAAGAAATTTCTTATAGCAAGCCATCCTGAACTACCCTGAACTGGTAATAGATAGAATGAAATCTTTATGAACGGTTCTAGTTTTACAAGCTCAAAATACGTAAATATTAGTTTTATCCTAGGTTTCGTCATGCATTACATTACAAATTACTTACAAGAACTTTCGTTTTCAATATGATATGAAAAATATGAAGTTAGTTAGGTTAGTACCTACTATTACTACTGATCTTACTTCAAAAGGTCAACATAAAATTTTTCTAAATCAAATTCACAACTCAAATTACCAACAAAATATTTTAGACTTCTCCATTATTCTCAAAATCGTATAGGATACGACATGATGATGTTCTCAAATACCTATCGACATTCTCACCCTCCTTAGTTCCTTTCCTACACGACGGAAGCCCAAGGTTCATTAGTACTTTCACCCTCCGTTAGATGGCGTTGCAATGGGAAACAAACCTTCATGCTACGAGCAAGCTGCGTTGTTAGTTCTCAACGGAATGTGTAGATGGCGATGTTGCTAATTTTTGAACCTGCATATTTCCACTAGAGTATACTTACTTACTTTTAAGTAGATTATCATACTTTTTTTAGTAATTTAACTGCTTCAATATTAAATATTGTTTATATTGCGAGTGACAATAAGATTCAAATTTTTATAACATGGTTCAGTTCCGCTACCTGATAAAAGATGGCGCTAGTATGCACGAATACAGCAGACAACACAACAAACTTGAAACTTTTAATTTTCATAAAACTTTGAGCTAATGTACATTTGCACGTCTTCTGGTCGTAAGCGAGCAACATGAATATTTCATCATTATTCCGCTAAAGGAGCAATATCGACGCATTAGTGTTGATTCAGCCTAAACTACACAAATTAGTTGCCTACATTACTGTATAATATACGGTTTAAATAAAATTGATATTTTCAGCTCAAAATTAAGTATCCAGTGGGCCGAATAAAAGCACCAATAGTTCTTCCCAAAACCCTTTGAACCCACGACCTTCCGCGAGACATATTAGCTAAACACATTAGAGGACATATCATGTCAAAACGGAATAAACAACAGAACATGCTTTTTGACGGTATTTGTTGAGTGGCATCGCCTCCCGACAAGCAATCATGTCATAACATAAATCAACCTTCGACAATTTCGCCATTTTACATAAATACTGAAGCTTAGAGGGGGGGATTGGGTATGTATGGGGTCCTGTGTGAATTTTTTGTTAGTTATAGAGTCTATGAAACCTGCCTAAATGATCTCTGACATGGTTTGTGTAACAACAACTACCTATCAGTGACTAAACCAAACATTTCGTTACAATTTTAATAGAAATAGACCACAAATTTCGCCAGATGGTTTTAAAACACGAAAACGCGCAGACTAATCGCCAAACTCTCGGGACTTCTGGCTGGACTTTTGGATTTCTATGTATGAAGTTGCTGTCATTTTTACCGCTAGCACTATATTAGTCTGCAATAAATCAAGAATCAAAACGATTTGGTTCAGAAACTCGACATTTACATTAAACACAAGTTTAGAAGGTGAAGAAAGACGGAGATTGAGTGAGAGTGGTTCCGTACACTTATAAAATGTAGAATCTTTGAACTATGATAAATATCTGGGTATCGAAGCGGATAGTTGTGATGAACTATCATAGTTTTTTACAACATGGAATTTCTTTAGACGCCTGAAGGAATATATGCATCTACGGTGCAAACAAAGGTAGTTCTGCCACGTCTGACAAGTGTTGAGGGTTGTTTAAGATAGGTCTGTTATTTGCTGTAGTGACAGGTTGTGTCAGCCCATCGCCAAAATTACATTAGGTATACTGAAACAGTCAAGTCCCTTAGCTGGGTTTTACAGCATGCCCGGGAGGAGATGCAGCTGGCACATTCTGTATTTTTGTATCTCTCCCAGTCCAGCATGGAGGCAATTTTACATCGACTGTGAAAGCGTCTTACTAGTAATTATAATCTGTGGAATTACATTATAAGTAATTTGTGTTCTAAGCATAATAGTAGTTTATGAAGCTCCTACATAACGAAGGGTTTTACAATGCGAGTGTGTTTTTTGAAATGAGCGCAGCGAATTTCAAAATAGTAACGAGCATTGTAATACCTAATTATGTGCAGCTTCATACACTATTTTATCTACTTGAATACATTAAAAATGAATTTACTTACAGGTTTTCCGAAAGCGAACTATCCCAATGTTTTCCTAAACTTTGTTGGTATATGATTAATGTGCAATACATTTCCGTCACACAAACACGCACATATATAAGTATTAAATATCTTCTTTTGGTACTATCACATATTTTTAGGCTCAAAATTAATAATTTCAAAAAAAATCCCACGAAATTAATTATTTCTATTCATACACACAATAATCGAATGGCGCCATTGGCCTCCATAGAAAAAAGTTTTGTAATGTTTTGTATGAAAACGATTCCTCATTGTTAGAGAATAGGAACCAAACTCATAATCCGGATTTTAGTATGGAAGTGCTGACTCGATTTTATATCCTCTTTGACATGTGTCGCGCATGCGCTGTGGGCTTCACGTGGGCTGTTTAGTTTTAATTTATAACTGGAAACAAGGTTTTTGGTATCGATTGTGCATTAAGTTACCGATTATAGATATCCCTTACTTCCATGCCTATGAACATTTTACTTTTCGTTGCATCTTTGTTAGAATTTGTATGGGGAAGGTGCAACGAAAAGTAAACTTTTTAATTTTTTCAGCATACCGTTTGTAAAGTACGTCGATACAAATTCGTTTTGACGTTTATAATTCGAACATTACTCTATGATAGTAGATAAAAATATTTAAATTGCAATACATGTCTTACGGACTTCCAAATTCCATGCTGGACTGGGAGTGATAGAAATACATAGAATGTGCCAGCTGCATCTCCTCCCGGGCATGCTATAAAAACCAGCTAAGGAATTCGAGGGTTTCGGTGTATTGCAATTTAGGCGATGGGCTGACAACCCGTCACTATAGCAATATACATAATCATCCGTATTAACCACCAAAACTTGTCAGACGTGGCGGAACGACCAATGTTTAGGTAGTTTTTGCTCTGCCTACCCGATTAGGTATAAAGGCGTGATTTTATGTATGTATGTCTTACGGAAAGTTGCCTATCGTGAGAAGGGTTTTCCCACCTTACCTGCCGAACCCAAAAGAACCAAAGACAATACTAATTCGTCAACAAACCGTTCACAAAAGTCACGGAACGGTAATGGCGGACGCCAATCACATTAATAGATTGACGTGCTCAAAACTGTAAAATTACCATACCGAATACGAAAGAAAAAAGCTCAAAAATTGGGCACAATTTGTCGGTAGGCAGTAAAACTAATCGGTCGACAGAAGTTGTGGAGCTATTTCGTGTTGTCTTTGAGGTTTTGGTGTGGTGTCGCTATCTGTACTGGAAGCGATAGAAAAAACACAGAATGTACCAGCTGCCTCTCATCCTGGGTCGTTACACAAACCATGTCAGAGGCCTATTAGCTGTGCTATTAGGCAGTTTAAAAACTCTGACACCAGGGTTCATCGGGTCGATCGACTTGATACCCATACGACAGAAGAAGAAGACAGCAAAATGTAAAATGATATACCTATTAGGAAACGGAAAAATATACCGACTCTATTATAAAATATCATACCATAAAAAAATACTCTGACACCAGGGTTCATGAGTACATTCGTCAAGTCGAAAAACCTACTCAAATAGAAGGTCGCAATACACAACACGAGGAAACTTTGGAACTTCATGAATCATTTTGAAAAATCTTTAAATTAAACAATATCATCGATTTGATCATAGGAAAATACCTATAAGTATCATTCAAATTTCCCATGAAAGTCACATTTAATCTTGGTCGAAATCGTGGGGCGGCTAGCTAAATAAATTTTAAAAACTTATTTAAAAAAAATGGTTCCGTTCAAACGGGCGATTAGGAAAACGCCCGCAAACACGAACCTACAACTTACAAACATAATTATAATGAGTTGTAAACAATAAGCCGATAAAAAAAACTACTGGGGGTTGACAAAAAGGTGGAACAGAAGGATAGGGGGATATCTTTATAGCATCTTTTTGCTGCAACTTTTCCAGCTGTGAATATTATAAAGGAAATCTATAGTCTCCTTCCATGCTGGACTAGAAATGAGAGAAAAACATAGAATGTGCCAGCTGCATATCGTCCCGGGCATGCTGTAAAAGTCAGCTAAGGGATTCGAGGGTTTCAGTATTGTAATTTAGGCGATGGGCTGACAACCTGTCAGTATAGCAATATACAGATCCATCAGGAATAACGAATAACCCTCAAAATTTGTCAGATGTGGCGGAACGACCTTTGTTTAGGTCGTTTACGCTCTGCCTACCTTGTAGGGATAAAGGCGTGATTATTATGTATGTTTGTATGTATGAATCACTTAGCTGGTTTTCACAGCATGCACGGAGTAGATGCAGCTGGCACATTCTATGTTTTTCTATCGCTCCCAGTCCAGCATGGAAGTTCTGTTCTCTCATGATAAAAAATGATAGGTATGGACTTATATAGTCAAGTAGTGTCATTTGCAGCGCCGAATCGGCCCACCCCTTTTATTGTCACGACTTCCGTTCTCGGTTTCATTACGAATATCGAAATCGAATACGCAATAACCGTATTTTCTATTGATAATGGTTTTCTTCCATGCTGGACTGGGAGCGATAGAAAAACAAAGAATGTGCCAGCTGCATCTCCTCCCGGGCAAGCTGTAAAAACCAGCTAAGGGATTCGGGAGTTTCAGTGTATTTCAATTTAGGCGATGGGCTGACAACCCGTCACTATAGCAATATACATATCTAATCATCTGTAATAACCCTCAAAACTATCATTTTTTTTTAAATCAAGCCGGTGTGGTCCTTCGCGAAACCGCGGTTAAAACATGACTGTTCCGGAAACCTATCGATCAACATCATCGCATTTAATGTATGATAGCAAAAAACTAAACGCTCGAATGTCCCATTTGCATTTTACATCGGATATGCATCGTTTTATAAAGTAATTGAAAAATTGTTCTGTATTTTAAGACCACCTGGGATGGAGCTGGGACTGTGCCAGGTTAGCATACAGACAGGTGGTGAGAAAGAAGGGCAGTACAGTTTAAACCATTAACGCATACGAGTCCAAATATGACCACCCATTTTTGATAGTTTATTTTTGTTTAGTTACCTTTACTGAGTGGGAATAACTAACAAAAAATTGTGGTCATATTTGGACTCGTATGCCGTAAAGGGTCAAGTACCTGTTTTGGCTGACATTGCTATCGATTCGTGGAGTGGAGAGCATGACTTAACTAAATCTTAACCAAAATTTTTGCCCCCTCCTTCTATTCTCTAAGGATAGACAATGACAGGTGACCATTTTAGTTAGAAGACTTTTTATACTACACCTATTCGGAAAGTATATTAGTTCTTACTTGAAAAAAGGGAAGAAAGTACGTAAATCAAAAAATAATTAAAATTCAATGACACCCACGCGCCAAAAGATCCTTGTACGACTCTACAATCCATTTCTTTAAAATATTTTATGGCTTGGATGCAAGTCCTTTAAGCCAAGTCTTAATTTTGGTCACTAATTATTTTGGAGCACAAGAGTTTACAATTTGACAGATATATGTGATAAAAGAAGGCTGTCGCGGCCTTATCACGGTTGCATGCTCCGGGGGGGCTGGAAAAGTTTTATCCGGATTTGCAAAGCTAGTATTAAATAACGAGGTGTAAATACTACATTCCTTCCATGCTGGACTGGGAGTGAGAGAAAAACATAGAATGTGCCAGCTGCATATCCTCCCGGGCATGATGTAAAAGTCAGCTAAGGGATTCGAGGGCTTCAGCATTGTAATTTAGGCGATGAGCTGACAACCTGTCACTAAAGAAATATACAGATCCATCTGGAATAACCCTCAAAATTTGTCAGACGTGGCGGAACGACCTATGTTTAGGTTGTTTTCACTCTGCCAACCCCATTAGGGATAAAGGCGTGATTATATGTTTTTTTTTTTTATTTTTTTTTTATTTATTGTTTGCTACACATTTATTACATGGCATAAGTTATTTAATATTCTCCCAAACTTCAGAGAAGTTTATCGGGAGGTCCACAGTTACTGCGCGCAATAAACTAAAATTTTTACAAAGATAATAAACAACTAACTAAGTGATACTGATACAACTAAAATTAATTTAAATAAACCATTAGCTAGTTTAAGTTTTAAGATTTTCAATGTATGTATGTATGTGTAAATACATGACGAATAGATTGTCATAGTTACCTGTGCTGTAAGATTTTACGTATTTTTCAAAGATTTCTTAAAGCAACATCCTTAGGATGACAGAGAAACGTAATCTTCAATAGCAGCCCCTCGTTTGAAGTGTCTGTTCATGTTTGACACACTTCTTCACAACTGCCGAGCGTCAGCTGATCAAAGCCTGCGTACCTACGGGGTGTAAGGGACAGCGTCCCGCAAACTTATACGGGTTGCTCAGACAATGATACTGAACACATATCACCAGGTTTTTTTTTCAGGAAATGAAAAAAAAAAATTTGCTTTCATACAAAATGATCACATCGATCAGACAATTTGTATGGAAAAGCAATTTTTTTTTTTCATTTCCTGAAAAAAAAACCTGGTGATATGTGTTCAGTATCGTTGACTGAGCAACCCCTATCAGTTTGCGGGACGCTGTCCCTTACACCCGGTATATGAAGAAGGTATACAGGGTGCAAAAAAAATTGCTGACCATATTTTAGGGTGTTATTCTACCCATGAAACTGAACAATTTTGCCCAAGGAACATAGGTTTAAAAACGAAAAAAAGATGGAACGTTTAGTTATGGGAGGGCAAATTTTTTTCGTGTTTCCTCGGGCAAGGTTGTTCAGTTTTAAGGGCAGATTTACTTCCTTTCGGGTGCATATACCCTTTCTGTTACACGTTGTATGAAGGAGGTATAGAGTATGCCTTGCTTAGTAGATATCCTACCTACTTCTATGATATGCTGAAAGCGATAAAAACATAGAATTTATCAGTATCCAGCTGCTTCTCTTTTCACCCTGAACATACTTTAAAATTCAGTAGGTTCTGCGCATATAGTGAGATTGCTGAGAACTACCTTCATGGGTGAGAACCTATAGGGCTGACACCTGTCTCTACAGCAATATCACATTCGTAGATTCTGTCACTCCCAGTCTAGCATGGAAATAGTTCGCCGCCGTGTTCCCGGAAATATCGGAAGCGTTCTATCATTTACCCTAAACTATACTATACCCTTTCTGCCCCTAGACGCGGTGCCGGCGCTACCAAAGCGTGTGCAGTGTACAGTCGAACGTATAAATTTGTATGCAAATGAGCCGGTGGAGAGACGTCGCGGCAATAATCGCGCCAGGCCGTAAATAACTTTAACGATGCCGCGACAAGAGACAACCCTAGCTGGGGTACGACTTTACGAAAGCTAAACTTAGTATAATCAGAAATATAGTAAGAAAAAAACCAGACCGACGCCTCAATTAAGCTCCGTATCCATACTAATATGATAAATGCAAAATTTACTGGGCAAGATCACTCACCGAGGGTCACGAGCCTAACTTGGTATTGGGCGATTAGGCCTTAGTCGACCATGTGGGTCCAGTGCGGATTGGTCGACTTCACACATAACCTTTGAATTTCTTCGTAGGTGGGTGCAGCTTTTCTCACGATGTTTTCCTTCACCGTAAAAGCGCCGAATAAACGAATATGAAATCCGGAAACCGAAAAACTTATGACGTATTATTGTATCATAACGAGTTTGAGCGCGGTTGGTTAAAACAAACATTGGTACGTGGTGGGATTCGAACCACGACCTCTTGCACAGGAGGCAGCGGCACTATCCACTTCACCAACTGGCTTGTTATAATCATAATCAATGAGAAACCGACATACAACCAGGACCTAGGTGGTCTAACGATGTCCTGTCCACTACAAATTCATATCATAACTATTCATAGTAAACACTAACATCGGGTTCGGAACAGCTGATTGCGTTTTAATTATATTTTGCATTGCAGGTTGAAATAGTGATGTCAAATTAAAATATCGATGACCTGGACATGTGGTTATTATTAACAGCAAACAACACAAAGTGCTGTAATATAAAACCATTGACGTGAGCAACTATAAGCATGGGATACAAAGCAAAATAGATTTTCCATTGCCTTCGGTCAGGGGTCGGCAGGTGCAAAGAACTCAGGAAGAGGTGGAGCTTCACTGTGGATGACACGTGAGATATACCCATCTCTCCTGCCACCTGCACGAGTAGGACCTCTTCAGCGCCAACGAAAAGGCTATTGTGACCACGTTTTGAGAGCAGAAACTTTTGATTGCCATTGACCACTGTAGGTATAACTAATCAAAAACTTAATCAATGGCATTATGCAAATCATGTAGGTCAAATCACCGACTAAAAACATCGATAACTCATCGACGGATGCCAACACTAACCTGCAGTTATGATGTTAGCTCTTAAATACAACATGTTGATGTGACAATCTTGGTGGTCGATTTTAAAGATTTATTTGCGTCACAGACAGATGACAAAAAGTAATTAACTGGAAAACACAGGTACAATTTTTATTTTGTCACATACAAGGTACATAGAGCGACAACGGTCTAATAAACTTTCTCGGCGCAACTGAAAACTTCTATGAGGAAAGCATGCATCGGTCTCTTGATCTGTTAAGGCGAAATCATTATGGAAAAGCTGTGTGGACATTTAATGTAAAGTCAATCATATGATTGATCCAGTTTTGTTAATTCAAAAAACTCGTCACCATCTGAACTTGTCCTGACACCGCCACGTCCTAATTCAATTTAAAGTAACCACCATAACATACACAGGATCATAATGACGTAACTCACTTTTCGAAGCGACCCTTTTGTGTCTTTCTGGGAGCATTGGGACGAAGTAAAGGGTTGCCAGTCTCGCGGAAAGAGACGGGGCGAGAAAATGCAAAGGGGGAGCCTAGACGCGATGTAATGGCTCGAAGATGGATCTGTGTTTAAAAACTATTCTTGCAATGAAAGCTACGAAATCTGTATGTTGGTATCATGCTCCCAGCCTTCTTCAACATCCAAAAGCTAAAAAAGGAAAAGGACGATCTAAAAGATGCATAAGTAAGATGTCCAGAAAGACGCAGGATTGGTAATAAGTGCGAAAATTCTTTAAATTTGTTAAAAACACAAAAATCTTTGGTTCAATGAAACGTTTTGAGTTATATTTACCTTACCTATAGCAACAAAGTGTAATTTCTCAAATCCCAAAAACACAATTCACACAGTTATAAAGGGAATGGAAATCAAAGTCTTGTAGGGGCGGGTATGGGGTTCAACTCCCGGTTCAAGGTAATTGATGAGCAGAGACGGCTTCTGGTGTCACCAATTTGAATATACAAGCCCGAGGAACTTTGGAGGTCGTTAGCGAAGACTTATGGGATCAGAGGTGTCTCCGTTGCTTAAAGATGTGTGGGACAAATTGATACAGGGGAGGAGTTATGTGTAAAAGAATAATAAATAATAATAAAATTGTTACTTATCTAAAATACAAATATATAAAATTTACTATTGAGTCTACAAATAAATTGTGAATAAATTTGGTTTTTGCGATAGATTTACTCATGACGATGGTGACGGACAAAGAGTTAAAGATATAGCTTTAAATGCACGGACGAAAAGTTGCTATTGACATTCTAATATGAGTATGACTTTTTTTTATATTTTATGGCTTGGTTGCAAGTCCTTTAAGCCAAATCTTAATTTTTGTCACTACTTATTTTGCAGCACAAGAGTTTACAGTTGCTTAAAAGTGTTTTTAATTAATTTGTATAATGGAACTAGGCACTTCGGGTTACACAACATATCACTTAGGCGGCGGGAGGGATTATTTAAATCATTTCGCACAAAGTCACTTAAATTTCACTTGCCGATGATGTGATGAATGAGTGATGAACTGATGAGTGACAGTCATTGGATTGCACGGGAATCCTGACAATGCTTTAGTTTGATCCTGTCACTTAAAATTCAAAACACACTCTAAAATTTGAAGAAAATAGAGACAGAAATACAACAGCTAATCATAATTCTGTCAAAATGACGTAGGTATAAAGCTTAAAATAAGACGACACCATCTAGCATGCCATCTTATTTAAGGCGGAAAATAGGCGGGAAACGTCACTTTGACAGGATTATACGGCTGTTGTATTTATGTCTCCATTTTATTAAAATTTTGGAAAGTGACAGGATCAAACTAAGTTGTGTCTACAACAGAATCGCCACCAATAGGGATTAATATTTAGTAAAATTAATCAAATACATACCTAGGAATAAAATTACAAATGGTAAAATATACCCCGAAAACGATATCGTGCCGCCGCCGTCTTGATTGTTCTTGCGTTATTTAAACTATTCACCCTTCACCAACTTCTGTGAACTGACAGAAAACGCCTGCAATTTCCCGATGACAGCGTTTAATAAACTTATTTCTTCGTTTCCGTGAAAATTTGTGACTTGCTTCATTTGCTAGTCAAAACAGTACAAAACTAAATCCTGGGTTTTTGGTGAAGTGTGCAGACCATGTGGCTTGCTTGTCGCTATTCATTCACTCGCCGTTCAATCTTTAGCTGGGAAATGGGAATATGGATGCAATTTCTGTATCTTCTGAGCACTCATTCGGTAAAGGAACTCAATTTTTTGTCATTGCTTTTAACGGTCGATAAACGTGGAAACAGTTTGTAAATTAACGTGTTTGTAGATTAAAAAAAAACTACTTACAAATCGTTTGATTTTTAGGACACATTCAAGACAGTTTGCTACTGTTATACTTAGTTATACTGGGAGTGAGAGAAAAACATATAATTTGCCAGCTGCATATCCTTCCGGGCATGCTGTTAACCAGCTAAGGGATTCGAGGGTTACAGTCAAGGTTCCAGTATTGTAATTTAGGCGATGGGCTGACAACCTGTCACTATAGCAATATACAGATCCATCTGGAATAATATCTGGAACGACCTATGTTTATGTCCCATTAGGGATAAAGGCGTGATTTTATGTATGTACCTATGTTAAAACAGTTTGCTATTGTTATGGTTATCGAAACATCGAAAAAGGGGCATTTTTAATCTTTGATTAACGAAAGTGTTACCTACATAGCAACCGGGTTTTAGGTTCGCTGTCGCTCTTTCTATCCGTACACGCCACCAGACCGCATTCTAACATTTCCACAGTCACGATTGAGATGTCAAAAGCGCTGACAGGAGGAAAATTGGGCGCGAAATTTTCGTGACCAAAAATGCTCGAGACACGGCGGCCACCCGACACAACCATACGGCTTGCGGTTCCTCTTTCTCACCAGATGTCTGAGGTTTAAAAAGTCAACTAAAATCGTGCTTACTTGTGACGAGTTCTTTAAAAGCTCAGTTGTTCGTAAAAGCAATTTTTCAGTGCCTAATCATTATCATCATTCGCTTGCCCTTGTTCTATTATTATAGTTCAGGGTAGTAGGTACTAGGTACTCATGTTTTCTTCTTCTATTAATCTCTCTCAGGTGACTTATACGTTCACATTCACTATGACTGCTCATAAGATTGTTTCATGGACGATAAAGTGGTCCCAATAGACAGTTCTCAAGACTTTCTTAATTTCTGGGCTATTAAAGGCGTGTGTATCCATGGGGTGTACTTTTACCACTTTTACTGCTGACAGATACTTAAAACCAGGAGTGTGGTGGCAATGATGATGATGACCAACTAATTGTTTTTCCCAAGGACATTTCCAAAACAAAGATTTGTGTGGCTGTTTGTACACGGCGGTTAAAACTAAACAACTTGAATTATTTTCCTCCCTGTTTCGAAAAGTTGTGTTACATACCATAACATTGATTTAAGCGTACTTTCCCAATACTTAGCCGAAGTTTTTGGGTAGCCATACTTCTTGCATTGTTAAATCGAAGAGTTTCGATTCGATGTCGCAACTCCGTGGAAGTTACAGTTTGTGGGTGTAATATTGTTATTTATTTAGGCGGTAAATTTGACAGGAGGATTGGTAAGACCTGGTTTTGCAATTAAATAAGCAGGTTCGATTTCAGATCCTTTGCCTCTGTCACCCTAGCGTCTCTATAAGGTCTTTTTTGACTCCGGCCGCTGACACCATTTGTATGGGAGGGCCAAATTTTTTTGTACTTAATTTAAAAAGACCTTATATAAATAGGTCCGATCTGAATTTTGACTCTTCAAGAGCAAATAATGCTTTCTTTTTCATTACTAAAACTGCATGCTGGAAAAATCACATCGTACTTCCTTACTTGAAAGAAGGTGCTTTCATGCAACGCCGTGGTAATGGTAACATACATGCTCTGGTCTGCGTTTCTAGGCAATTTAAAAAGGGTAGTATTTAACTCTTTAACTGTAAATCCCCTTTTTTATATTAAAATATTTGAAATTGCCACCGAAAATACTGAATTGCACACTAAATTTGCTCATCAAATAAATCAAATATACTCTACTAATTGATCTAAAACTGTTTTACTGAATAAATCTAACAATTCTTTAAGTTCAACAAATATTTTAACCTATTTTTGTGGTATCCATCACCTGTTAAATATTTAAGAACATGAGTTATTTTATTACGCTGCACTCGCTCGGCTCGTGCGTAGATTAGGCTGTAGTACCTAACGAACCTATTTTTTGCCCTGTATTATCTTCCATTTCTATATCGGTTCTGGCACATCGCCGGCCGCTGCCGCGGCACGCTCGTTGCGCTCGCTCGGCTCGTGCGTTGTGGTCACTAGTCTAACCTTACCTAACCTGGCGTCAAGCGCCTTGTTTCTTTGCGCTGTCTCTCGCAATATATAACCGAGCACGCGCGATTCGCTGTCATTGGTCAATGCGACTCGCGTGTCGCGCGCGATTGGTATAGTGCGAGAGACAGCGCAACTCTGGGAATCATAATAAATACCTATTGACTTTTGTCCTTTTTTATTTTTTGAGTTGGATTTTTTTAAATATTTTTTATGGGCTCCTTTTAAGTTACTGAAACACCCCTTAAGCTATGGCACGCAATTAAATTAACACCCTGTATAAACCTTATTAATATTGTAATTGTAAGTTATGATAAGAGATCTCTAATCTAGGTCTGTTGTAGTACTATTTTTTAATTTCCAATATCCTTTCTTCCATGTAGCTGAAATTAATCTATCTATGCCATGTTGGAATGGAAAATAACAAAAATTATCTCATGGGGCTTATATCAAAATTAACAGTATTAATTTTATTTGGGTCTCTATACAAATTAATAATAATATTCTATGAATTTTAAAAGTTGTCTGCACTTACTTTGCTCTTGTTGCTGCCAGGCTAAAGCTCCGCAGAGCAGGGCCAGGGTCTTCCCGGAGCCCGTCGGACTCTCCAAGAGGCAGTTCTGATGCTTGTTGATGGCCGTTATCAGCTGTGGGAAAATAAAAACATTGAAATACAATGGCCTCAATTCACGCCGTCCAGTTACTAATTCTAATTCTTAGTAGCGCTGTCACTTTCTTAACTTTGACATAAGAACAGGATAGCAAACGAATACGTGAGTTTGACATTTCTTATCTGACATAAGACTGCTTAAATTAGTTAAAATTAGTGAGCACGCTCTATAGTCATTCCTTATTTAAAGCGCCGTACGTCAAATTAAGAATGTCAAAGTCACGTGTTTGTTTGCTATCCTGTTCTTATGTCAAATTTAAGAAAGTGACAGCGCTACTAAGAATTAGAATTAGTAATAGTGCGTCCTGAATTAACACCAATACCTATGTAGATTTCTTCTACAAGCATTATTAAAATAATTCAGTGAACGCATTTTACAAAAAGCATAAAACTGGATTCCAAAGACAAAGCATACGGCACAGATGGTCAGACAGACAGAAATTTTGCATACCCAAAATTCTTGAAAAATCTACTGTCTTCATAGTTGTTAGCCACTATTTTGTAAAGGAAATTTAAAACATGTGTATGATATTACATTACTTCTATGACAAAAAGACAAAAATATTTACAAATAATTCATACAGTCTTTTACGAGCTTACCTTAAACATTAAAACAATCTGACAGCCATAAGGTTCCACAGGCAGATGCACTTTGACACCTCCTATATCTTTCACGTACCCTGGTTTGGCTATTTCAGGCACTGTAGGACAAGTTTGGACAGGTCTGACATAGGGAACATTAGATGGAGTCCCAAAGCTTCTTGAGGCCTTGCCTTTGCCTTTATTTGCTCCAGATTGAGTAGGGAAGAGGATTTTGACGACAGTAGACCTTTTAACATTAACTTCCGGCAATTCTTCTTCGTCTGAAGTCAGCTGATAGGGAATTGTATCTTCGTCACTGCTGATGTTAACAATATCTCCTTTTCCTTGTTGTTTGGCCAGTTCCTGTACGTTGTCAAGGTCTATCTGCTCGAAACTTTCATCGTCATCCGATATTTGCTCCGGGGATGACATTTTTACAAATATTTTCACATTAAAAACACAAAAAGCCGGTTAGTTCCCGCGAGAACTGCGATAAGCTTTTACACACTTATTTTTAGAGTTATTCGTGATGTAAATGTCTCTATGTTTCTCACAATATTAGTAAACACTTTTATCCTAGCTTATTAATCATTAAAAACGTTAGAAATTCCGTTTAATACCACTAAAACTGCGAATAAACAAAAGTTCGACCACAACCATAACCTCGGACGTTTTGACGTCTATCAATGTCAAAAATCGCGTTTCGTTGCGCTGAAAATATTTTTGTGCTTTATTGCGTTTCGGTGTCATGTCTGGTGGGATTCAGTGTTTCGAAAGGGCACGTCTCTTTTTATTATTATCATCAGTACAGTAGGTATGCAAACCATGAGAGTTATAAAAGATTTTTCTTTCATTTGCTAGGGTATAGCTTCATATATATAAAAAAAAAACCAGTACATTCACTCTTTTTAATGACTATGAGGTCTATAAAGTACACAACACACTAGTATGGATAAGGTGTTTTAAAAAAAAAGAATAAACGAATAAACGGAATGTGCGCCTGTCAAAGGCGCCATTCTAATTTTGAATTATTATTTTTAAGTATATTGTTTTTTTTTTTTTTTTTTTTTAAATTGGCATGACGCGGATTGTTATTGTTTCCTCGCAAATGAAGAGGCTACCCTGAGCCAAGTGGCGCCCTCATCAGTCAAAAAATCATAATCCACTGAAAACACAATCAATCGAAAATCCGGTACGGCGAATTGAAGTTAAAGCAAAGAAGATAATTTAGAACATCATAAACTTATGATTCAGTGTTTACAGCAGTTACAGATAGCAAAAGTGCTAAAAGTGGCCGTTTTTCGCAAATTTTCTTTCTGTTACTACCAGGAACTATGAATTTCAAGTTTATGATGTTCTAAATTATCTTCTTTGCTTTAACTTCAATTCGCCGTACCGGATTTTCGATTGATTGTGTTTTCAGTGGATTATGATTTTTTGACTGATGAGGGCGCCACTTGGCTCAGGGTAGCCTCTTAAATTGGAAGTCTCGTCTCGGCCGTCCAAATTTACTCGACCATACATTGCTTTATTTTTGGCTTCTAAAATAATGTACTATTATTTACACTGATTACCATTTACTCTTCTGTGATTATTTATCCTCAAACTAAACAACTTTCCTCTAAATCTTCACTGATGATGCAATAAGATTATTTTGAATAAGTAATCAATTGAAAAAATAGATAGATAGATAGATAGATGTATTCTTAATAATTAGTTTAAACATTTAATTTAATACACAATTTGAACATTACAATTTGAATATTATTACAAGGACATGAAATTATTCGTAACAACAATCACAATTAATTTTTTAAACAATACGCATTGACTTGCTATTAACAGGTTAGGTACTTGTTTAGAAGAAAGGAATATCTCTGTTTTGATATTTGAAGATTTTCTTTCTTCTGTCTATTTTAAACCTTCTATTTTCATGCTCGTCTAGCAGTGATACTGAAAAGAACGTAGTTCTTTTTAATAAACTGAATATAAAAATAAAAAATAAAACGATGTGGTGACTGGGTTAGTCTTCCGCCGACTTAAGGTAGGTATACCCAATGCTCTCTGTATTGCAGATTGCAGGGATGCAGGGATCGGGCAATATAATATAGCATTCCCTAGTCCTGTTTTAACCTGTTCAACGCACTGGCCCATGCGTCTGCCAAGCGTGGTAATGGAAAGGCCATGTCCAGCAGGGGACTGTTGCAGCTGATGATGAGTAAGGGGAAGGCCTATGTCCAGCAGTGGACTGTTGCAGTTGCAGCTGATGATGATGGATGGCGGACGATGGATGGTAAACTTCACCACACCATTGCCTTTTCATTCTAAACCATGATCCTGAAGAAGTTAGCGGCTAGTTTTAATTTGGACACTTTAAAAGTAGGTACCTGCAATACCACTAGGGCGTAAAACACACTGCAAGAGTTTCATTTAGGTATTTTTTGCAAACGGGCTTCTTTATTGCACTAATGAAAACTTGAAGCGTGTTTTGGTTTGGACCACATGTACGAAAATAGTGCGAGAGCTACACCCCAGCCTAACCAACACATTTTTTTTAAATACTTGTTAATTTTATATTTTTTGTGGATTTTATTTATTTTTTCAAAGTTTTTATGACAATGTCAATAATGAAGTAGCGTCTTTGAAAGCTTGGCTTGTGTGTTTTATTTTGCCATATTTTACGCCAGTTATAAAGCCAGTTATTTATAAAGTAGGTAGGTACAAGAAGAGCCGGTAGCTTTAATATTTTATGTTTTGATTGAATCACAACAATTTGTCGCGTCGCTACAATGTATTAACATTACAATAATGCATAAACGTATTTTATCGTTTACCCTCCATTTACGCCCGTCTGGCTTGGCTGTACGGAGTGTTTCCTTTGCGCCGCATTGCATCATCAACCGGTCTCCCGCCAAAAACGCGCCATTTTGCGAGTGAGTTGTCACCGGAGGTTATGGTGCGTTATAATTTGGTTTATAACCCGACACCACGCTGTTTAGCCAACGCAATTAGTCCGAGAGCTCTGCAGTCATTTCTTTTGCTTTGTTATGCTGTGATGGCTTCATTTGAGACATGCTTTTTGTTTGCAAACTTTTTAACAATTTTATACTTACCCACTGACCTCTTTTACCAATATTTAGGAGCAGATCTGGAAGTCAGCTTTTTAAAGTTGCAGGTAAGTAGTACCTACAAAAGTTATATTTTCAGATCATCTCACGCTCAGCAACACTTATCTTCTAGGTAAAGTGTCCAATGTGACTCTAGTGTGTTAAAAAATTGCTAAGGAAAGGTTTATTGCTTACAATTAGGCGCAACATAATGTTTGTTTGACAGTGCTCTCTGAAAGAAATCAAACAATCTTTAAACGGAGACAGCAAGGACCTGGAGCAAGGCTAAGGACCTTCTCCCAGACTCTACCTATACCTATGTGTGCATAAAGTTTAGATTCTGGATTCCAGGTACCTATCTTCTGTGCTTCTGAGAAGTCTGTCTTAGCTAAAAATATGGGTAGGTAAGTAGTGGATTCAAATTATCACTGTGTTGAGGTGTTGATAGTAAACAGTGAAGAAACCGTACCAAGGTTTCTTAATAACAGCTTGACCCTTTCCGCATGATATCAGTCAGACCGTAGTGAGTGACACAGTAATGCCTCTCCGTAACCTGAGAATAAGCCACCAATAATCCTTCCTCAGGTGACATCTCGCTGTGTAAGGAGTGGATAAGTGGTATTAGGAGAGTTTTAATGTGTAGCAGTTTAGTTTAGTCATCTGATCTGGTTTGCCTTGTTTACAAAGTTCTTTAGGTATGTTTTCCTCTCGGTTCTCCTTTGCAGAGGGATCTCTCATACCAGTCAATGGTATCGAATCGTAAGCGCACAAAATCACTAAATATCGATTAAAATGGTCACCTGTCAAATGTCTATCCTATGAGAACAAATAAAGGGGACGGCAACAATGCTCAACACGAATCGATAGCACTGTTAGGCCCGTATTTATAATCAGCTCTCAAGAGTGACAGCGAGTTTAAGTCCGTATCAGAAATGTCATTTCAGTACAAAACGATCTGTCAAATCCATACTTAATATTGCTCTCAATCTTGAGATCGCTTTATAAATACGAGCCTTAATGATAGATAACTACTGGCTTTCCCATACGTCTAATAAGATAACGAAATGTAGAGTCCCTGCCACCATAGGAAATAATAAATGCGTAAACAGTGTCAAATAAAAATGCATCTGTAATTTTTATTGCACCCTATTTTTCGGGCCATTCAACAGTTTACGTCCTCCTTTTAATACGATCCCAACAAATTGGTGTACGTCATAAATTACAGTGTGAAGACGCATCCTTTGCTCCCCTTTTGCTAAAGGGGGAGGTGGTTAGGATTATTAATTTTATACATACATACAACCATGCCTTTATCCCTAATGGGGTTGGCAGAGCAAAAACGACCTAAACAAAGGTTGTACCGCCACGTCCGAAAAGTTTTGAGGGTTATTTAATTACAGATGATTATTTATACAACGTGTAACAGAAAGGGTATATGCATCGAGAAATGTGTGAATCTACCCATGAAACTGAACAACTTTCCCTAAGGAACATAGGTCGAAAAACGAAAAAAATATATTTGACCTTCCATACAAAATGCATCCGCTGATAGCGCATTTAGTATGGGAAGTCAAAACTTTTTTTTCGTATTTCGACCTATGTTCCTTAGGGAAAGTTGTTCAGTTTCATGGGCTGATTTACACATTTCACGATGCATATACCCTTTATGTTACATGTTGTATTGGTATAGTAACAGCCCATCGCCTAAAATTGCAATACACTGAAACCCTCGAATCCCTTAGCTGGTTTTTACAACATGCCCGGGAGGAGATGCAGCTGGCAAATTCTATGTTTTTCAGAATGGAATGAAATTCGAAATTTGAACAAGATCCATAAGTACTGGATGAAAGTTGGTATACTCCATTTTTTTAACGTTGCGTT
Source organism: Scrobipalpa atriplicella (assembly GCA_029255725.1). Taxonomy (NCBI): domain Eukaryota; kingdom Metazoa; phylum Arthropoda; class Insecta; order Lepidoptera; family Gelechiidae; genus Scrobipalpa; species Scrobipalpa atriplicella. The sequence continues at coordinate 30,312 of JARACY010002877.1, forward strand.
ATCGATACCAACGTGTTTTGCGGCCTATAAACGGCTTTTTCTTTGAAACTTACCAGAGGTTCAAATTTCGGAATCGCAAACAATAACCATGTTACAAATATGTTTTGCAGTTGACTTTCTTTAAAGTTGTAAAGAAAAAGCAGTTTATGGGCCGCAAAACAAGTTGGTATCAATAACGCAACGTTAAAAAAATGGAATATACAATGATATTGATGCCTGAGTAAAGGAATAATTATTTGATGCGTTGTTTAGAACTGGGTCTACAAACGGCTCTAACTACAAACTGTAGAGGAAGGGAAAGCAGACAAAGTCGTATGTCGTGGCCAAACAGTGGCGCGTCCCTACCAATTATTGACATGCTTTATTGCACTTCCTCTATCTGTGACGCGCTTTTATCAACGACCACTGCGCCCTAGCATCTAAAACTGGCCAACAATAATCAACTTTCGACCCTGACAATAAGGGTGGACATGTTGGCAATATTAAGTAGGGTGATCGCTGCAGCTTTTCCAGTTAATTTGATGATGAAACTTTTGTATCGAGCTCATTTATACTCGAAGCATTATCAGTGAGGGTTCACACGACGGTTTACTCAAGATCAGTATCTAAGAGTGAAGACGTTGCTACACATTTTATTGCGTGTGTCACTAGTCACTGCTATCAATTCGTAGAGAGCATGACCTAACTAAATCTTAATTGTTGCCATCCCTTACTTTTCTCTCAGGATAGACATGGGGGCAATTCGTTTACGCACAAAAGCACAAAATCTTGACTAAAAACGGCACCTGATAATGGTAGCAATTCGTGGTTGCAAAATACGCGACTTAACTAATATAAGTCCATACCTGTCACTTTCTATCATGAGAGAACAGAACGGGATGGCAATAAACTTAGTTGAGATTTATTAAGTCGGGATGGTTACGAATCGGGCCCATTTTCTATCATGAGAGAATCGAAAAGAACGGCAACAATTTTTGTCAAGATCTAGGTACTTATGTCGTGTCCTCAACGAGTCGATCCGGCTTGAGCACTGGACAGAACTGTACCCACCAGCAGCTTCGCACCTTCCACCCGCTGAGACACTCCCACCGGGCGGTGATCTGCCCTGGGCAGTCTGGAAGTCGCTCAATAGACTTCGGGCTGGTGTTGGAAGATGCCACGATAACCGGATGAGGTGGGGTTTCTCTAGCAATGACAAGTGTGACTGTGGCGCTGTGCAAACAATTGCCCATCTCCTGTCCTGCCCTAAAAGTCCCAGCTCATGCACACTCCAGGATCTGCAGGAGGCAAACGACAAAGCAGTCGCCGTTGCAAAATACTGGGCCAAATTGTTATAGTTACCAATTGACACGAAGAAGAAGAAGAAGAAGAAGAAAGAGTCGATACCAACGACAGGTGATTTAGTGATTGTGCATATACAAATCGATACCACTGACTCACTGTCCCCTTAACTTTGCCATTAATCTTCCGCTAAAAGGGCGTAGTGGAAGTGCAGTAAAACAAAACTGATAAGGGTCAATTAAAAGAAGCTGATTTAACGAAGGACTTTATCTTCGTCCCCAGTTTACAACTAGTCTGTTTAGGGCGGCATAAATCTGAGGAATGTAATTAACACTAAATTTTCGGAGACAATAATTCGCATCTTTTATTTTAGCAAATACAATACGTGCTCGACTGTAAGCGATACTTCCCGCAAACTGATAGGGGTTGCTCAGTCAACGAAACTGAACAACTTACACCAGGAAATGTTTTCAGGGAATAAAAAAAATGATCAGACAATATTTCAGAAAAAAAACCTGGTGAAAGTTGTTCAGTTTCGTTGACTGAGCAACCCCTATCAGTTTGCGGGAAGTTGTCCCTTACACCCGGTATATGATGAGGTCGTTGACGCTCTGCCCACCCTGTAAAGGATACAGGCGTGACATGGAAGTAAGTAATTCAAACTTGTTGACCAGGACACCATGGCTGACAGAAGTTTCATTCTTTCCACAAAAAAGTGATTCATTCCAAGACCCCGCATGTATTGTTTGTAGACCGTGACCACACTATGTCGCCAATCATTCGATTCAGTTTGGGTAGCCGTGCGTTATAACTCCAACTCCTGGCCGATCTGCACCCCTGGTACATTACGACGCGGTTCTCAATGAACGTGAGCGGGGGCGCTGCAGTATAAGAACTGTCAAATCAAGTCAAATCTCAAGATGGCAGCGTTAGTCCCTTCAAGCGGAAAGATTCTATGGCCTTTTTGATGAGTGTCGATGACCGCATTGATTCTTTGTTGACCAAACGCCTGAGAAGACAGCCACTGTTTCGCCTTAATTTCGACTCTTCAGATGCGAAAGTGTCCGCATGACAGCTGGTTTGCAAGTGCTTTGCTCTTGTGAGATTAGCTTGTTGGAATACAACGGAATCCAACTCTCTGGGAGCAGCCCTTGGTCATGATCTCCGCAGAGTGGTCCTCCCTGCAAGGGCGCCCTTTCCCACATACCTATATCTCATTACTTCCTTCTTTCGCACGTTCATATAAAACGTGGTCGTACTGTAGGTACTGCGCCGTGAAATGTCCTAATCCCGTCAATTTACTTGCGGCTAAAAAAGTTCCTGCGTGTTGGGAATGCTAATCGGGTTACGCGACTTAACTGATAAGTCCATACCAGTCACATTCTATGAGAGAACAGAACGGGATGGCAATAATTTTAGTTGAGATTTAGTCAAGTCGGGATGGTTACGAATCGGGCCCAATATACGATAATGTTGGACAATTAGGTACACAGCATAATCTAAATTCTAGCCTCATAAAAAAACCTGCTATGGATTCGGTGAGGACGTGACTAAACTAAATCTTATCTAAAATCATTGCCGTCCTTTTCTCTTCTCTTATGATAGAAAATGACAGGTGACAATTTTAGTCAAGATAAGCGATTTTGTGCGCATCTAAATTACCCCCACTGTCTTCATGCTAAATCACAATGTATGAACACAAAGTACGAATTGATCTCTTAGAAGATTGGAAACTCTACATTTCAAGAAATTATCCAAAACTTATTCTCCGTAAAGTTATTTCGTACGAGCCAGTATAATTAGATGTTATTTTGTGCTCCATTAATGTTTAGTCCCCTCGCTACATTTCGACTGTTCGCGACATATGTCCACACCAAGCGTTCGACCGAGCGAGCCACTGTTACAGTAATTGGACGCGTTTCCACTAGACGGCACGGCACCGGCAACGGCGACGGCACGGTACCGTCGACGGTATCGTGGATGAGATAATGTATGAAAATCAATGAAATTATATGACACGCTTTTCCACTTGACGGCACGGCACCGGCACGGCATGTCATCGATTCCCATAGGTATTGTTACTTCCATGCTGGACTGGGAGTGAGAGAAAAACATAGAATGTGCCAGCTGCATATCCTCCCGGGCATGCTGTAAAAGTCAGCTAAGGGATTCGAGGGTTTCAGTATTGTAATTTAGGCGATGGGCTGACAACCTGTCACTATAGCAATATTCAGATCCATCTGGAATAACCCTCAAAATTTGTCAGACGTGGCGGAACGACCTATGTTAAGGTTGTTTACGCTCTGCCTACCCCATTAGGGATAAAGGCGTGATTATATGTATGTATGTATGTATTGTCACGTGATCGTTGCTGTGCCGTCGCCGTGCCGGTGCCGTGCCGTCTAATGGAAAAGCGCCCATTCGATCAAATGCATGTTCTTAATTAAGTTTTCGCGAACGAAACTCTTTCTTCAAATCTTTTACGTTTTACCCATTTACTATAAAAAGAAATAAAAAGGGGACCATGGAACCGACCCTCGAATCCGGCCAGTAGGCACTTACAACATAGAATCATTTAGTTTCTATGTTGTTAAAATTATGATTATTGCAACAATGGATAATTTTTCCATGAGCCACCAGGAATTATACCTTGTCATCCTTCTTACCCCTTCTGAGTGAGTTTTCGAGTAAAACGACCCGATGAACCCTTCGGCACAGCTAATAAGCCTCTGACAGGGTCCCCTGTTAGGTACTGTTACCAAAAACAGCGACATGGACCGATGGCTTAACGTGCCCTCCGAAGCACGGAATCTTTTGTTCTTGACAGACAAATAGATGATTCGGCCCGCATTGTCCTAACCATAAGTAGGTTAGGTACTTTGTCCACGACCTCCGGATCGAGAGCCCATACACCACCAAACTGCCTTAGTTTAGTTTTTTTCTGAACCTATCTGCCAACATAATACTAACAAACAGCCACGTTACATTATAAGTACTTATGCAAAAAAACACATCGATCCACTTTAAAGGCTCAAAGTACGTTGTACCGGACATTTTTATACCAACTGGCTTTGTGCCACCTGCCGCGATGGTGTAGGTCGCAAGATAGATAGCAATCGGAATAGATAAAAATTATTCCAGAAATAATTATCTTCCTCTGGTCACCCCTTAACACGCTTAAATTACGTTCCTCTTCAACGGTGTTCTTTTTTCAAAATGTCCGTTTTATGACGTCAAATAGTATTGTTTTAGCTATAATGATACGTTAACAACCGTCTTACAATATAAACAATTGACTGGTGCTATTTTAACGATACATTGTATAATTTTCTAAGCTAATAAACTTTTTCTGTATAATTGTATCAGTAAAAATATCAGCCATCCAGGATAACAGGCCAGCAATCAGCATTTATATATAAGACAGAAGTTTCAGTGTTAGTACTCATATAATTTCGAAGTTCATACTAGTCCATCAATCGGTGATGGGTTGGAACGTTACGTGACGGATGGAATTATTTGTAGTGCGATTGATTGATAGAACCCTTCAAAATCACACAGTTCCACTCAAAAGTGACAAGCTGTCAGCCCATCTGAGAAGACTTGGCTACACTGCCTTATTAAATGAAAATTGAAGACTTGGCTAAATGCTTTAATGATAATATACTGAAGACTTGGCTTAAGCCTTAAAAATTAACAAATTCGAGATGATGTGAAAAATCAGACGAGGCTGTATGGCTCTGTTCCTTTGCCTATCCTATAATGGATGAATGAAAAAAAAAAAGAAGTATAGATAGAGCCGTTTACTGAGTATTTTTCACAATATGCCACGAAATGAGAAGCAGCTGGTATTCTAGTCCAGTATCTAGAAAATCCCAAGAGAAAATCTGATCTTTGAAATTTCGTTGAGACGAGATGCCCGCTAGTTTTGGAAAGTTCCAAAGTAGAGGATGCGGGCGTCAAACTTCCATCAAATTTTTTACTTGTTGGATCTTCAGATCATGTCCTTGTACCACAAAAGCATGACTATACATACAGGGTGTTAATTTAAATGCGTGCCATAGCTTAGAGGGTGTTTCAGTAACGTAAAAGGAGCCCATAAAAAATATTAAAAAATATCGAAATTAAAAAATAAAAAGAATAATAATCGGTAGGTATTCATAATGATTCCCAGAGTTGCGACTGGCCGTCCGGCTATAATCAATTATCGACCAATGAGAGACACTCGCGCGGGCGCGGTTATAGCCAGAGAGCTAGATGCAGCTTTTGAAATCATAATAAATACTGATTATTAACTTTTTTATTTATTGAGTAGGATTTTTTTAAATATTTTTCATGGGCTCCTTTTACGTTACTGAAACACCTCCTAAGCGATGGCACGCAATTAAATGAACACCCTGTATTATGTTTTTGCTAGTAGATATAACTCCCGAGTAGAGTCAATGTTCAATTTGGTTATGTGTCTATCTTATCTAGGTATCGCATTAATGATCGCAACGCTCACGTAGTTTCTGCGTACTACTTACATGGATTCCAATCGTAATACTGCGTACTACTTATTGACTTGAATTCCAATCGTAATTTGGACTAGTCAAGCCCTGTGTAGTTCTTACACAACACGGCTAGATGTCGCCTACGTCTCTATGACGTGTACATAAAGAAAGACTATACTAATTTCGTCACTCCCGTCACAGTCTCGGTAGCATAGTTGGTAGTGCAATGGACCGGTGCTAAAATATCCTCAAAAATACTTACATGGATTTCGGAAAAACTAACAAAACATCTTTGACTGACCAACGCGTATTATAGGTACTTTTATTTTATTGTCTGAAATGTAGATGAGAGGTTTGAAAATTAGGCTCTTCTGTTTACATTCTTAGCTGAAAAAGTAGAAAAACGTAGAAAATTCTCTTTCCTTTCTAGTTTCGTGTACGCACGCAACTAGCAAACGCATTAGGCTTATAGCCGATGCGTTTTCACCTCGTTTAAAATAAGAACTGAGCCCGAAACTTGGTGACACTGATAGACAAGCTCGTTTAGTTTATCAACGGAATTTTTCATAGGGTCCCTTTTTTTGAATGATTGCTTGTTTTTTTGTTACGCCAACATGCGTAGTAGGATCTCAAGATTGAGAGCAATATTGAGTGCGGATTTGACAGGTAATTTTGTACTGGAATGACATTTCTGATACGAACTCAAACTGGCTGTCACTCTTGAGAGCTGATTATAAATACGGGCCTAAAAAATAAAGTTGAAGTTTGATTTGTAGATGTATCGACATCGTAAATATGCGGTGCAAACGCATCCTTTACATTTCCAAACAGAATAGGCATGTTGACTGGGTCGTACGAAATAACTTTACGGAGAATAAGTTTTGGATAATTTCTTGAAATGTAGAGTTTCCAATCTTCTAAGAGATCAATTCGTACTTTGTGTTCATACATTGTGATTTAGCATGAAGACAGTGGGGGTAATTTAGATGCGCACAAAATCGCTTATCTTGACTAAAATTGTCACCTGTCATTTTCTATCATAAGAGAAGAGAAAAGGACGGCAATGATTTTAGATAAGATTTAGTTTAGTCACGTCCTCACCGAATCCATAGCAGGTTTTTTTATGAGGCTAGAATTTAGATTATGCTGTGTACCTAATTGTCCAACATTATCGTATATTGGGCCCGATTCGTAACCATCCCGACTTGACTAAATCTCAACTAAAATTATTGCCATCCCGTTCTGTTCTCTCATAGAATGTGACTGGTATGGACTTATCAGTTAAGTCGCGTAACCCGAATTATAGCATTCCCAACACGCAGGAACTTTTTTAGCCGCAAGTAAATTGACGGGATTAGGACATTTCACGGCGCAGTACCTACAGTACGACCACGTTTTATATGAACGTGCGAAAGAAGGAAGTAATGAGATATAGGTATGTGGGAAAGGGCGCCCTTGCAGGGAGGACCACTCTGCGGAGATCATGACCAAGGGCTGCTCCCAGAGAGTTGGATTCCGTTGTATTCCAACAAGCTAATCTCACAAGAGCAAAGCACTTGCAAACCAGCTGTCATGCGGACACTTTCGCATCTGAAGAGTCGAAATTAAGGCGAAACAGTGGCTGTCTTCTCAGGCGTTTGGTCAACAAAGAATCAATGCGGTCATCGACACTCATCAAAAAGGCCATAGAATCTTTCCGCTTGAAGGGACTAACGCTGCCATCTTGAGATTTGACTTGATTTGACAGTTCTTATACTGCAGCGCCCCCGCTCACGTTCATTGAGAACCGCGTCGTAATGTACCAGGGGTGCAGATCGGCCAGGAGTTGGAGTTATAACGCACGGCTACCCAAACTGAATCGAATGATTGGCGACATAGTGTGGTCACGGTCTACAAACAATACATGCGGGGTCTTGGAATGAATCACTTTTTTGTGGAAAGAATGAAACTTCTGTCAGCCATGGTGTCCTGGTCAACAAGTTTGAATTACTTACTTCCATGTCACGCCTGTATCCTTTACAGGGTGGGCAGAGCGTCAACGACCTCATCATATACCGGGTGTAAGGGACAACTTCCCGCAAACTGATAGGGGTTGCTCAGTCAACGAAACTGAACAACTTTCACCAGGTTTTTTTTCTGAAATATTGTCTGATCAT
>JARACY010002878.1:0-38218 GCA_029255725.1 Scrobipalpa atriplicella
GACTACATGATCGTTTAGAGTACACGCAATTCAAAATACTTTAGTTCAATATATAAAAAGTTAATATAAGAAGAAGTTCAATATAAGAAGTTAGTTATATTTTATTTTTGTTTCAGTGTAAGTGGAATCTACACCTTCCAAACCAACTTCGCACCGCCCTTCGCCAGAGGAGAAAATTAATTTATAAATATTTTAATAAATCCATTTGAACTAATTCGTGTGTTGTATTATTAAATCAATCCTTAAAACAAACCAAACTTGTAGATGTTGAAAAAAAGCAGGATAAAAATATTCGTTACATAACGGCTACGCCCAACCATTTACCACGAAAAGATTTGCATTAGCACAGTTTATTTCATCTATTATTGACTATTTGATCGTCGCTAAATAAATAAATAAAATACCTGCTAGAATAAAAATCTTCACTACATAATATAGTAATCCATATAACAATAATAAATCTCTAGAAGTGTCGTGCCTGTACATTGAATATTTGTACGAAAAAACAATTGCAACAAGACCAAATATTTTTTTAGGGATTCTTACCCAAAGGGTAAAAAACGAGATAAAGCTAGGGAGATGATGATGTAGAAGTTAAATAATAAATATTGTACCAACCCCCACGGAAGTTTTTAACAGATATTGTTATCAAATATAATATGAAATTAAATTTGTTTTGACATAAATGTACGCCAAATAAAAACAAAATTAAAGGATTTAATTGATAAAATTAGCTAAAATTCTCTACTTTACAACAATAGATTATCATCTACTGTTGTTAATGTTTATTTTGGGATTTTAAATGTGTGTGTATCTAACAACATTATTATGTTGATAGATCAGGTATGTTGGGGTAAGTTGGGACGGTTTTTCGGTTTTTTTGTAGAGGTGCCTGAAAATATAATTTTTTCCTCATTTTCTTTTTATGATTTTCAAATGTGATAGATCTTTTGTTGATTAGGATAAAATTTGCTATCTACCTGTATTTTTTTAGCTTCTTTAAATTAAGCGGTTGCTAGGTTACACCTTTGTGAAGATTGGGTTTACTAATCAAAATCCCAGGGAAAGACCGGACAATAGCGGGGTAAGTTCGCACTATGTTCTGAAAGCAACTCTATGGCATATGTACTCGTTTCAGTACAACTGTATTTATTAACAAAGAAAGATTACAATGGAGTTTCACCAAGTGCCAACAATCGCAAGTATAAAAAAAAAGCATTAAACATAAGGTTGTCACAAAGACTTGTGACAAAGAATTGTCCCAGACGGGAGAAGATCGGATCTTCACTGCGACACGAAAATTTTGAGTTTTAGTTTTAAATCTATTGCCGCGTTTGGGAGTAATTTAAATTATCCGGCCTTACCCCAACGAAGAACTCACCACATGCGTCACATTTAAAATCCTTTGATTTTTCCAGACAAAATCATCAAAGCGATTGATTAATACGCATAAACGATAAACGATAAATCGGTTATTGTCCTGATAAAATCATTCGCAACTGGTATATTAAATACCCCGGAAGGCAAAGTAAGTCAAATCTACTAATAGACTCAAACATGAAGTTTCTAGTGATTTTCGCAACCTTCATAGCGTGTAAATATTTCTTTCTAATTTGTTTATTATCTGAATTAATATAAATATTATACTTAAATGTGACCTCTTGAATGTGTTTCAACAGTTTGTGCTGGATACCCGCACTACGGGGTCCCTGGGGACAACAGCCAATACGTGGAGGGCGAGAGTCAATACATCTGGATGCCAGACGGAAATGGCGTTCCACATCTTGTAGACCTGATGGACAGGGTTGAAGACAATCAGCTCACGAGAAATGGCGCTGAAAACAAATACTTCCTCTTCACAAGGTAAGACCAGTTTTTTAATTGAAGAAGTTGCGTTTTTTGATGGTTCTGTTCAGAAACTTATATACCTTTAATTTTTTTCAGGAATAATCCTACAAATAGACAACAGCTCATCCATGGTGACGTTCAATCCGTCTTGGCCTCACACTACGACGCAAGTAAGCCTTTGAAGGTCATAGTCCACGGATGGAGCAGTGACGCCGACTCTGATATGAACCCTATGATCACCGCTGCTTTCCTCGAAGTCTCTGACTGCAACGTTATTGTACTTGACTGGAAGCGTGCAGCGAGAGGTCCTAACTACTGGTCTTCAGTGAGAAAGGTGCCTGACGTTGGAGCGCATCTTGGAAACTTCTTGCAATGGCTCATCAACACCGTTGGTGGCGACTGGAACAATGTTCACCTCGTTGGTCACAGTCTTGGTGCTCATGTTATTGGAAATGCGGGACGCACGGTTGGTGGTCGTGTCGCTAGAATTACTGGTAAGATTGTTTCTAAAGAAAATAAAATGCTTAAAGCGAGATGAAAGAAATATGAAAAATATGATGTTAAGAGCATCACCACTATAAATTATTCGAGGAATAAGACGAATTAAAATGTTTCAGGTACGGACCCTGCTGGTCCCGAATGGGGTGGAAACTCAAATGCCTTAAACGCAAATGACGCCCAATACGTGGAAGCCATCCATACGGACGGTGGTGCTTTGGGTATCTTCGACCCTATCGGGCAGGTGAACTTCTACCCCAATGGGGCAGGAACGCCCAGCCTGGGTGCTGGGTAAGCACATGCTCGCACCGCCGCGCTTACGAGCTGTTCGCGGCAAGTGTACAGTTCGACCGCTTCGTTGGACAATCGTGTGCAAACCTCAATGACGCTCGCAGACAAAGGTGCGACGGAAACGAATTCCTAAACATGGGCAACAGACACATGGACAAACGAGGGTAAGAAAAAAAAATTATAACTCGATATAATTTATAAAATTAAACAACTTTTTCAAATAACTTTTTATTAAATAAGTAAAAACAGTCTGTCTGACTTTACCTATAATCAAAACAATTACTTATTATTATTTTGTGTTCTATCTCCTATTCATTTGTTTATGTTTTTCTTTTCAGGAATGGTCTCTTCGGATTGAAAACCGAAAGAAGGTGGCCCTTCTAAACAACATTATAGTAGAACAACTACAGCCAATTGAATAAATGAATTTGTTTGACTGTATTAATCAGTGTTTTATTATTTTGTACACCTTGGTTTCAACAGTTTATCATGTCTGTCTAGAATCTATCTAGTATGAAGAACCTATATACGAACCCCGTAATACAAATTAAATCCGATAAATAAAAAAACAGTAACAACATAGTAATCTGCTTCAGAAACGAACATAAGTAGGTAGTTTAATTCGCAATAGCAAAGTCCACCTGTGTTGACCTGCACCTTTCCATACAAAACGCGATAACGGTTCCCACCCCGTAAACATAGTCTGATTCCTAATTTTTTTGGAAATGATGTAAATATACTTAAAAACTAGGTTTGTACGTTATTATTTTTTATAAATATTACAGTTATAAAAAGCAATATTTGCATAGGAATGAAAAAGAGATCATAATTATCTTTTTAGAAGTGTAATATTTTTAAAAAGTAAATACTTACAAACCTGGTTTTTAAGTATATTAACATCTTTTCCAAAAAATATAGGATTCGGACTAAGTATGTTTACGGGGTGGGAACCGTTATCGCCTTTTGTATGGAAAGGTGCATGTCAACACAGGTGGACTTTGCTATTGCGAATTAAACTACCTACTTATGTTCGTTTCTGAAGCAGATTACTATGTTGTTACTGTTTTTTTATTTATCGGATTTAATTTGTATTACGGGGTTCGTATATAGGTTCTTCATACTAGATAGATTCTAGACAGACATGATAAACTGTTGAAACCAAGGTGTACAAAATAATAAAACACTGATTAATACAGTCAAACAAATTCATTTATTCAATTGGCTGTAGTTGTTCTACTATAATGTTGTTTAGAAGGGCCACCTTCTTTCGGTTTTCAATCCGAAGAGACCATTCCTGAAAAGAAAAACATAAACAAATGAATAGGAGATAGAACACAAAATAATAATAAGTAATTGTTTTGATTATAGGTAAAGTCAGACAGACTGTTTTTACTTATTTAATAAAAAGTTATTTGAAAAAGTTGTTTAATTTTATAAATTATATCGAGTTATAATTTTTTTTTCTTACCCTCGTTTGTCCATGTGTCTGTTGCCCATGTTTAGGAATTCGTTTCCGTCGCACCTTTGTCTGCGAGCGTCATTGAGGTTTGCACACGATTGTCCAACGAAGCGGTCGAACTGTACACTTGCCGCGAACAGCTCGTAAGCGCGGCGGTGCGAGCATGTGCTTACCCAGCACCCAGGCTGGGCGTTCCTGCCCCCATTGGGGTAGAAGTTCACCTGCCCGATAGGGTCGAAGATACCCAAAGCACCACCGTCCGTATGGATGGCTTCCACGTATTGGGCGTCATTTGCGTTTAAGGCATTTGAGTTTCCACCCCATTCGGGACCAGCAGGGTCCGTACCTGAAACATTTTAATTCGTCTTATTCCTCGAATAATTTATAGTGGTGATGCTCTTAACATCATATTTTTCATATTTCTTTCATCTCGCTTTAAGCATTTTATTTTCTTTAGAAACAATCTTACCAGTAATTCTAGCGACACGACCACCAACCGTGCGTCCCGCATTTCCAATAACATGAGCACCAAGACTGTGACCAACGAGGTGAACATTGTTCCAGTCGCCACCAACGGTGTTGATGAGCCATTGCAAGAAGTTTCCAAGATGCGCTCCAACGTCAGGCACCTTTCTCACTGAAGACCAGTAGTTAGGACCTCTCGCTGCACGCTTCCAGTCAAGTACAATAACGTTGCAGTCAGAGACTTCGAGGAAAGCAGCGGTGATCATAGGGTTCATATCAGAGTCGGCGTCACTGCTCCATCCGTGGACTATGACCTTCAAAGGCTTACTTGCGTCGTAGTGTGAGGCCAAGACGGATTGAACGTCACCATGGATGAGCTGTTGTCTATTTGTAGGATTATTCCTGAAAAAAATTAAAGGTATATAAGTTTCTGAACAGAACCATCAAAAAACGCAACTTCTTCAATTAAAAAACTGGTCTTACCTTGTGAAGAGGAAGTATTTGTTTTCAGCGCCATTTCTCGTGAGCTGATTGTCTTCAACCCTGTCCATCAGGTCTACAAGATGTGGAACGCCATTTCCGTCTGGCATCCAGATGTATTGACTCTCGCCCTCCACGTATTGGCTGTTGTCCCCAGGGACCCCGTAGTGCGGGTATCCAGCACAAACTGTTGAAACACATTCAAGAGGTCACATTTAAGTATAATATTTATATTAATTCAGATAATAAACAAATTAGAAAGAAATATTTACACGCTATGAAGGTTGCGAAAATCACTAGAAACTTCATGTTTGAGTCTATTAGTAGATTTGACTTACTTTGCCTTCCGGGGTATTTAATATACCAGTTGCGAATGATTTTATCAGGACAATAACCGATTTATCGTTTATCGTTTATGCGTATTAATCAATCGCTTTGATGATTTTGTCTGGAAAAATCAAAGGATTTTAAATGTGACGCATGTGGTGAGTTCTTCGTTGGGGTAAGGCCGGATAATTTAAATTACTCCCAAACGCGGCAATAGATTTAAAACTAAAACTCAAAATTTTCGTGTCGCAGTGAAGATCCGATCTTCTCCCGTCTGGGACAATTCTTTGTCACAAGTCTTTGTGACAACCTTATGTTTAATGCTTTTTTTTTATACTTGCGATTGTTGGCACTTGGTGAAACTCCATTGTAATCTTTCTTTGTTAATAAATACAGTTGTACTGAAACGAGTACATATGCCATAGAGTTGCTTTCAGAACATAGTGCGAACTTACCCCGCTATTGTCCGGTCTTTCCCTGGGATTTTGATTAGTAAACCCAATCTTCACAAAGGTGTAACCTAGCAACCGCTTAATTTAAAGAAGCTAAAAAAATACAGGTAGATAGCAAATTTTATCCTAATCAACAAAAGATCTATCACATTTGAAAATCATAAAAAGAAAATGAGGAAAAAATTATATTTTCAGGCACCTCTACAAAAAAACCGAAAAACCGTCCCAACTTACCCCAACATACCTGATCTATCAACATAATAATGTTGTTAGATACACACACATTTAAAATCCCAAAATAAACATTAACAACAGTAGATGATAATCTATTGTTGTAAAGTAGAGAATTTTAGCTAATTTTATCAATTAAATCCTTTAATTTTGTTTTTATTTGGCGTACATTTATGTCAAAACAAATTTAATTTCATATTATATTTGATAACAATATCTGTTAAAAACTTCCGTGGGGGTTGGTACAATATTTATTATTTAACTTCTACATCATCATCTCCCTAGCTTTATCTCGTTTTTTACCCTTTGGGTAAGAATCCCTAAAAAAATATTTGGTCTTGTTGCAATTGTTTTTTCGTACAAATATTCAATGTACAGGCACGACACTTCTAGAGATTTATTATTGTTATATGGATTACTATATTATGTAGTGAAGATTTTTATTCTAGCAGGTATTTTATTTATTTATTTAGCGACGATCAAATAGTCAATAATAGATGAAATAAACTGTGCTAATGCAAATCTTTTCGTGGTAAATGGTTGGGCGTAGCCGTTATGTAACGAATATTTTTATCCTGCTTTTTTTCAACATCTACAAGTTTGGTTTGTTTTAAGGATTGATTTAATAATACAACACACGAATTAGTTCAAATGGATTTATTAAAATATTTATAAATTAATTTTCTCCTCTGGCGAAGGGCGGTGCGAAGTTGGTTTGGAAGGTGTAGATTCCACTTACACTGAAACAAAAATAAAATATAACTAACTTCTTATATTGAACTTCTTCTTATATTAACTTTTTATATATTGAACTAAAGTATTTTGAATTGCGTGTACTCTAAACGATCATGTAGTCTTGGGCAGTATACAAGTGTAACATTGTATTTTGTAATTTGTAGAGTATTTCAAGTTCACATCTTAGAAAATGAGTAGGTATCGCATTTTCTTACCCGCTCTTCTCTGCGCTTCCTCCAAAAATAACATCCTTCTCCCCGGAGCAGCCCAAAATGACAGCCTGCTCGTAGCTCTCACACTTGGTGCCTACGAAGTTCTGTCCGTTGTTCACTTCAGCGGTCAAGGACTCGGCGTAGAAGGCGTAGGCGTAGGTATGTGAGCAGGAGGTGTCGGCGCCGCAGCCATTCTGGTTGGAGCCGCCGTTAGGGTAGAAGTCCAGGTCTCCTAGGGGCAAGTCATAGCCGCGGCTACCTGCCGTCGCGTGGAGCACCTCCACGACACCGGCGTCGTCTGGGGTCAGCTTGTCGGGGTGGTGCGTCCAGCCGACTAAGGATGGGTCGATAGCTGTAAACAATTTGTTATTTGTTTTCAGTTCATAAATCCGTATATGTCACCGTAAAGTTAAGTTGATGATTTCTATCTTTTCGTCAACAGTTGCGGTTGTGTAGTACTTGGAAGTTTCTTTTTCTAATATAAAAGTTACGGGAATATGTAAGTAAAGTGTGTGTGTACAATGAGCTGGTTTCAAAGATTCAATTCAACTTACCTATAATATGACCACTAACCTTCCTGGCGGCGATACCCGCGATATGACCTCCGAGGCCGACACCAACAATCCTGATCAGGCTGGGAACTGTAGCCTAAGGGTAAACCCAAGATTTTGATGGAGGTAACCAACAATATGAGGGATGTCACCAGAGACCTTCCTCGTGGCAATACAGGCGATGTGACCTCCGAGGCCGACACCAACAATCCTGATCAGGCTGGGAACTGTAGCCTAAGGGTAAACCCAAGATGTTGATGGAGGTAACCAACAATATGAGGGATGTCACCAGAGACCTTCCTCGTGGCAATACAGGCGATGTGACCTCCGAGGCCGACACCAACAATCCTGATCAGGCTGGGAACTGTAGCCTAAGGGTAAACCCAAGATGTTGATGGAGGTAACCAACAATATGAGGGATGTCACCAGAGACCTTCCTCGTGGCAATACGGGCAATGTGACCTCCGAGGCCGACACCAACAATCCTGATCAGGCTGGGAACTGTAGCCTAAGGGTAAACCCAAGATGTTGATGGAGGTAACCAACAATATGAGGGATGTCACCAGAGACCTTCCTCGTGGCAATACGGGCAATGTGACCTCCGAGGCCGACACCCACAATCCTGCTCAGGCTAGGACTGTATCCAAAGGAAGTACCAAGGACGTTAATGAAGGAATACTTACCAACAATATGAGGGATGTCACCAGTGACCTTCCTGGCGACAATACCGGCGATGTGACCTCCGAGGCCAACACCGAAAATCCTGATCAAGCTGGGACTGTAGCCTAAGGGTAAACCCAAGATGTTAATGAAGGAATACTTACCAACTATGTGAGGGATGTCACCATTGACCTTCCCGGCGGCGATACCAGCGATGTGACCTCCGAGGCCGACACCAACAATTCTGATCAAGCTGGGGCTGTAGCCGAAGGGCGATCCTAGGATGTTAATGAAGGAGGCGATGACCTCGCCGACTTGAGGTGCGTTGCCGAGGCCCTGGCTGTACATGCTCGCGCCATTGCTCCAATCCACGGAGATTATGTTCACATCCTCAGCTGCGAGGTGGGCTGAAATGAGGAATTAAAAAAGATGTATTTTATTTTCTAAAATTCGTACCGATACCGTAATGTACCAATTTGTAATATCTTTGCATATAATTAATTTTAATCTCTTATGTTAATCAGTAGGAATACAGAATTATTTCTGAATTTAAATTTTGAATGCTGATCTCTTGAGGTTGTTCATAAAAAAAAACCAATTTACAGGTATTTGACCTACGAGTAATTTATAACTGTCACCGTAACATTGCATAAACCGTTAGATCATAATCTAAGAAATTTATAAACTAACCTAACCTAACCTACCGAAAGTTTATAAACTGACGAGTGAGTTTGTAAACTATTATTACGCTGACATAACCGTTATTGAGATGACTTCTGTTCTGATGACTTTTATTCCTTTTCGACATTGCGCTCTTGCCAACTTCGGGAAAATGTTTGTAATATTTAAATGATAGAAAAACCATTACCAGGAATAACGAATGCGTTGAAATTGCCTCCCACTCCTTCTCCATGCCCATGGATGAGAAAAACACTACGTCTGGACAGAACCAGCTGGTTCGATGTTGCGATAGAGTCGATAGATGGTAGTAGGGGCTCGCTTATTTCCGGGTTGTTCCTGAAAACAACAATGTCATTTCGTTTAATACGAGTCTTGCCATGGAATTTTTAGGCTCGTATTTATAAAGCGATCTCAAGATTGAGAGCAATATTAAGTATGGATTTGACAGATCATTTTGTACTGTATTGACATTTCTGATACGGACTCAAACTCGCTGTCACTCTTGAGAGCTGATTATAAATACGGGCCTAAAACATGATCGCATAAATTGACAGATTCTGGTTATTTGAAATATTCTTTGTCAAAAAGATTATAATTATGTATATTAAAAGATATGTGTACAGTAAAGAATAAAGAAATAAATCTACCAACCTAGTAAATACATGGAAAACAACATCTCTTGCACCCAACTCGAAGCCATAAGCTGAAAAATAAAAGAACAGTCCGTTTGGTGATAGATAAGCGGCATAATAAAATTATTTATTTATTTAACCATTTATTGTACACAGAAATATTTACAGAACAGAACATAGTGAATTACGACACAACAGGCACTGCTTATTCCTAAAAGAAATTTCTTACAGCAGACCTAGTAAGTGATATGGCATATGAACATGACGCGGTTAAGACGTGCACAATATAATTATATACTCAATAATATAATACCTAAACCTAAAATAATTATAATATATTAATACAAACATAACATACATACCTATAGCAAATTACTACATATTATATACATATTTATATAAATACATACAATACATAAATAAATATATATAGGTAGGTAGTATGGATTACTTAGATAGTGAAAGATAATGTTCTTTAACCCTCTTTATCATTCATATAATGTAACTAGCTTTCCGCCCTGCAGTTTCACCCGCGGCTAAGAGAGGATTTCCGTGGGAATGTCTGTTTTTTCATGCGATAAAAAAGCCTAGTAAAAAATAAAATAAAATAAAAATTGCATGCAAACCTTCATGCAACATTAATAATAACCCTTAGAAGTGGAAAATCCAAAAACTCTTTAATGATTATATTATAATCATTAGCTTAAACGTGACAATGCAAGATCCTAACTTTAAAATTGTCGAAATTTCTATGCAAACATCCATCCCCTATTTATAATTTATTATAAAAATCCTTTCTTAGTGGGAGGTTACGAAATAAAAGAGACCTGATGACAAAATTTCATGATTCTAGCTCTGCGTTGATGAATCAGTCAGTCAGTTAGTTTGTCAGTAAGGACAGACGTTTTATAAGTTTAGAAGATTTTAGCAAATAAACACGAAAGTTTGATATTTTCTATATTTGTCATATTTTTTATCTCTTCAAACTGTTTTATCATAGTTCTAGGTATGTAAGTATACCATAGAAGACTTACAACTGAAATTGAGTTTTATAAGTGGGTTTAGAATGCAATATTATGTAAGCGATATAATAATAAATAGCAATGCCTGTATTATTGTTATAGAATTTACAATATAAACAAAAAATTGGTAAACCTCTATTTTTCTTTCTACCATTGCCGGTTGCAATGGATTATGACATGGAGATAATAAGTGTTTTGATAGATAAGCTGGCGTATTTAATCTTGTGTGTCCTTTCTTCATTAATATGATAATAATAATAACCTCTGTTAATTAATTTCTTAATAATTGACAATGATATTATTATTTGAAGTCAAGTTAATAGAAACAAGAATTCAGAGATAGAAACAGCAGATCCCGCTCTTACGCGCGGAGAAGCGTTTTCAGTATGTTCGACTCTGCGGGTTTTCTTGTCTATTTCCTGCCTAACCCCCTAAGTTAAGCAGCGTGATTAGTTGCATCCTACGTTTGAGTTCAGGAAATTAAAAAACACCAGTCGAACGAAAAAAAATCCCTTCAAAATTCTATCTCCTGCCTACCACCTAAGTCAGGTGGCGTGATTATTTGTACCCTGAGTTTGAGTCTAGGTAACACTTAGTCGAATGCAAAAAGTTCCATCAAAATCAATTAAAATCTATTAAAATTCAACTTCCTAATTATCCAGCCTACCCCCTTAGTCAGGTGGCGTGATTATTTGTACCCTAAGTTTGAATTCCGATAACACATAGTCAAACAAAAAAAATCCCATTAAAATCTGTCCAGTAGTTTTGGCATGATGTGGTCATGTGGTAACATACAGATTACAGACAGACAGACAAAAATTCTAAAAAAATATATGTATTTGGTCTTGGTATCGCTAATAATGCCTATATTTAATGAACAGATATTATATACTTTTTAGAGATTTATTATTATGTATAGATTTCAGTTCCACACGACACGAGTTTCAGTTCTTCCTCTTCTTCTTTCTTCTAGATAAGTGCATGAGCTCTAGTTTTCGCCCGTTATTATTATAAAAACGCACAAGCGATACAATGCACCCGTATACTACTGGAATATGAACTCTACAATCGGTTTTCAACACTCTTCGAGTTCTAAAAATGTTTAATACATGACTCTTCATGTCATTTTATATAAGTACTTACATAAACTACAAATTCATAATTGGTGCGGGCAGTGCATTTAGATAATAGGTAGTTTGCAAATCTCACCATCACTCGTGTGGTAGTCGGTTAGGACTTTGCAAATATTTTGTATCAAATGTGATAACTGATATCATAACTATTCTTGAATAATTCTTGTAACATGCTGCGACGCCATGATTATATCATAATATTATGACGTATGATATCGTATCGATTTTTCTTCCACTTACCTGCAGTAGCAGCGCACAACACAAGAGCGAACTTAGCCAACATTTTGCCCAAATAACTGTAGAATACTAAACTAAATTCATTTTATATAAATTATCTACACGTATTTCCTTCTTAGACAGAATTATCTGTTATTTATTATCAAAATCTGGGCCATAAACATGTCGACAGTGGGTTTCCGGTAGCCCAAACATAATTAATTATCCGACTTATTTAATATACAATGAAATAACAATAGTCATCATAAGATCGTAAAATTCTATTGAACGTACTATACATATCCTAATATAATCTAAATAATTTGTATACTTTTTATCTGAGAAGAGTCGAGAACAAACCCATGGCAGAAATTATAATGTAATATTAAACATATAATGTTCAATCCTATATTTAATACTGATAAATTGATACTGATAAATTGATAATTAAAAGTGTTTTATAACACGGTTGGCAAATTTGTTTCCAGAATGTACTGTATCCGGACTGACAATAACAATTTAGATCTTACACAATTATCGCACGATTATTTAATAATTAACCGGAGATAAAAACGCAGCTTTGATAAAATAATGTGTAATTATGTGTAGGTTGAATTTGATTAGTGTTTTCAATTGAATGCACTGGACCTGACGCCAAGATGGTGTCAAAAGTTTCAACACTATGTTTGCTCCTCACTATTGGATTCGTTTTGGGTATGTTACAAAAAATAGAAAAGTATTTTTTTTAAATGATAAGAATTTTCCAAGCAAAATTAGTTTATCGACCTGCATCGTTTTTCTTACATTTTGTACCTATTGTGCTTTAATACACTATAAAAACTATTAAATCAATGATTTTTTTCTTCTAATACAATAATTTCTTTCAGGTTCTCCAGCGAATCTGATTTTAAGAAAACTCGACCCAGTCCGCTATCAGTATGAACAAGACGATTCGGGACAGCACCACCTCGTAGACCTTTGGATGACCTTGAGTGACGTCAACGAAGTAGCAAGATACGACCCTTTTACTACAAACGTATACCACCTTTTCACTAGGTAAGGTCGGGTTGTCATAGAACTTAAAGTCAAGGCTTACATACCTCCGGTTCAATATAAAACTCAAGTACGGAAAAGGAAAAATAATTTTGACCTTATTGTTTTCCAGGCAGAACCCTACCGTAAGTCAGCCATTGATGTTCCGCGATGAAGCTATCCTAAGGTCATCCAACTTCAACAGCAATAGGCGGACTATTATTCTCATCCACAGTTGGAGGGGCGATGCTACTTCAGATTTCAATAGGGTGTTAGTTCCAGGTAAACAAAAAACCATATCAGAGGCCTGAAACTTTAAACACTCTCACAAAACAAGTAGACCAAGAAACTTGGAATAAATAAATTAAAAGCAGAACTACTGTTTGAAAGCTTGTTGCCATAATCTGAATAAATTTCCAGCTCTACTTGCCGCCCAAGACTTGAACGTTCTCGTCGTGGACTGGAGCGCCGGTGCTGGCGATCTTTTCTACCCTAACGCTCTTACCAACTCTATCAACTCTGCTACTGCCATCGCTCAGTTCATTGACTGGCTGAATGAGCAGACAAACTCTGTGCCTATTCAGTACCACATCATCGGTCACGGTCTTGGTGGGCACATGGCAGGAATCGCTGGCAGAAGAGCAACAGGAAATATTCCAGTTATTACTGGTAAGTCACTCTGATCTGACCAATTCCGTCAACTCAGTAACAGTCATCGTCCAGTTGATTGATTGGCTGAATGAGCAGACAGACTTACTCTGTGCCAGAAAATATCCAGTTGTCACTGGTGCTTATACCGTCAAGCTTTATAACAGTGTCTAAATGGGCGATATTTTTTATATATTTTACTTGAAAATAAAATGTGCTTTTCGTAGGTTTGGACCCCTCATTTGCCGGTTGGATAAACCACCCCGACCGTTTCCAGCCTGATGACGGCACGTACACAGAGGTCATCCACACTAACGGTGGTCTTTACGGATACTTGATGCCCCTGGCCCAGGTTGACTTCTACCCCAATGGTGGAGAATCCATGCCTGGTTGTGGTTCTTCTCATGTTTGCGATCACGAAAGGTATGCAACATTTGTTAGTTTGTTACCAACTAAGATCCAAACTTTTATGGAGTGACTGTAGGTAGATGAAATCGGCTAAGTTAACATATTTTTTTTAGTTAGGTACTTATATAAAAGTATATCTTTGGAGCCAAACTGGTCCAGAATAACATCACCATATATGGCTTTCCGACGGTTTGGTGAAAGTTGACTATGGGATTCATCTAGGAAATGAGCAGCAGCGTTTCCTGTAAAAACTCATTCTTGTACTGTCCTTCCCATACTACCTACGAGTTGAAGTATGGTAAATGCCCTCCAAGTTGGGGAAGCCCATGCCCTGCTGTTGTCTTGTAGAAGGACCTCCAGCTTTTGTGGGCTCATTGATTAATTACCATTTACCATTATCCGCTGTTCATTTTAATTAAAGAATTGTATACTACAATGCTGTTTTTTTAGGGCTTTCCACTACTTTGCTGAGTCTGTAGTGTCGGGCGGATTTACTGGAAGACTGTGCACTGGCTTGGTCGGAGCTATTGCTGAACTTTGCGTCCTGCCTTTGAACCTGGAGATGGGTGGACTTAGACCTAAGAATGGGTGAGATATTGAATAAAAAAAAAACATTCTTGACCACGTGATAACGTATATAACGTACGTACGTTGATAACGTGCAATAACTATTTTATAATGTATTATTTTCAGATATGCGGGAATCTTCGGTTTGTCGACAAATGCTGCACCACCGTTTTCTCAGGGCTAATCGAATGATCTATTGCTTTTCTCCTAAATAAATAAAGAATTACAAAATAAAACATGATGTACTTTTTTTCTTTAACTTCTGACCTTGAATTAGAATTTAAATTGCAAAAGGAAAGTAAATATAATTGGACGCATCGCAGATGTCAAATTTTCTGTAGGTACAAGATAAAAAGTAACTAATACAATACAAATACAAAATATAAACATCCCCACTTTATAATATTAATATAAATTATAGTACAGTCCGCTGAGTTGAAAATGCTCCTGATAACAGCTGCATAGGTACGTGACTCAAACAAAAAAAATAAAAAGCACATTTTGCTACGTTTTATTTAGGAGATTTGTAGCCAAAATAACCTGAAAATCTAACATAATCGCTCGCTACATCGTAGGCATCGTAGCACAGTCGTAGTATTTTATAATTCAGTATAACTAGACTCCGTAACCTTTACCTACCTAACTTATTATAATTTACCTATCAAAGAAAAAGGTTAGTCCAATCCTATAAACTCTGAATTAGAAACACTCTATACGTACCTACTGGTGCGTAACAATCGGTTTAAAAAGTAAAGCAGCCTAAATCTACGATTGCGAAGGAGAATCTAGTTCAAATTATACATAAATGACTACATAACATTTGGGATATGATATAGTACTGTAAGCAATACAGTGTCAGTTTCAGTAGATAGTTGATTTTGTTTTTGCAATTTGGATAATACCCTCGTAAATTAGAGTTTTCTCGAAAATAATTAGTAGGATTAATTAGATAACGTTGCATGCATATGATAAGTACCTGATTAATTTTATGATATACATGAAATTATACAACGTGTAACAGAAAGGGTATATGCATCGAGAAATGTGTGAATCTACTCATGAAACTGAACAACTTTCCCTAAGGAACATAGGTCGAAAAACGAAAAAAAAAATTTGACTGGCCATACTAAATACGCTATCAGCTGATGCATTTTGTATGAAAGGTCACAATTTTTTTTTCGTTTTTCGACCTATGTTCCATAGGGAAAGTTGTTCAGTTTCATGGGTAGATTCACACATTTCACGATGCATATACCCTTTCTGTTACACCCTGTATATGAAATTATATAATCTGCGTCATCAAATAGATATTCAGCATATTGGATATTTGCTACTTATCTGGTAACAAATCATTTTATCGCAATTTATGCTCACAACAACAAGCATACGTCGTCGGCCATGCTGAAATTAAAGGATTTCCTATTGTTATTATTCGTGGGGGTCGTAGCAGGTAATTAATACCAATTATAAGTTTAAGTTTACGTATGTATATTTTCCAAGTTATTTTTGTTAAATGTAATGCAGAGTTACAGATTTTTTTTATCCAATATCCAAATTTTGAAACTGCTTATACGTTTAGTATAATATTGTAATCAATACACATATTTTAGTAAATATTAAAAAATATATTTGTCAAATACATTTTGTTAAACATCCTTCAAAAATATTAAATATACCTACTTGTATCATAGAAATTGGATAAATTATATTTTGTCAATGCAGTAGTGTTTAACACGTTTATACATCTACCTCGATTACTGTAGAGCTTAAAGATCATAATGTACTTTTTGTGTTACAAGAGGTTATTATGCCTCAATCAACTAACTTATGATTGAATTTATCAATTTGAATATCATTCAATTTATTTCTTCAGCCCTCCCGACATCTCCTATCCTCGGTAGCCCTGGTGAAGACCTGCGCTACCAGTATGCTACAGACTCCAAAGGCCAGGCCCATCTGGTGGACCTCTGGATGACTGTGGACAGTCTTCATGAAGCTGCTCGTTTCAATCCTGAAATCAGCAATGCCTACCATCTGTTTACTAGGTATGGGGACATATAGACAATAAGGGCTTAATTTCGATTTTCAAACTTTGTATGAAATATGAATACGTACGTTAACTTTTAGTTTCTCAACTTTATTGACCAACTTGTTGAGAGATAAAAACTAAAATGCAACATGTTTCATGTAGTTGCACGATTAGAAGAACTTGTTTGATGAAAAAAAAAAACCTATTTTTAAAATAATTTCGTCTGTACGATAATTATGTACTTTTTAGAAACAACCCAACATCCAGTCAGCCGATACTTCTCAACAATACTGCTCAGCTGGCGACAACCAACTTTAGCGCTGCCAGGAGAACCATCGTCATCATTCACGGCTGGATGGAGAGTGCTTCCTCTAATCTTGCAGCTGTCCTTGTACCAGGTTAGAAGGTCAATCATAATTTTCATCAGTAGTTGAGAGACTTTCCAAGAAAAGAGGACCTTGTATTGATTCTTTTTAAAATTTTGTTTCAAAAAAGTAAATAATTCCTCTGCTGTTAGGTGGAAACTTGCAATCCTTAACATCTTGCTTCATGGACTACTGTTTTTTGTGCCTTGTGTCTATATCATTCTATCTACTATTTTTTGTTGTTCCAGCCTTCCTGGCCGTAGAAGACGTCAATATCATCGTGGTCGACTGGAGCGCAGGCGCAAGCTCACTGCTCTACCGTACAGTCATTGCTAACACGATCTCGTCAGGCGCTGCCGTAGCCCAGTTCATCACATGGTTGAACCAGGCCTCTGGATCGTCGTTAGTGCAGTACCATGTAGTGGGACATGGGTTCGGTGGACATCAGGCCGGTATCGTTGGCAGGAATTTGGGAGGACAAGTACCGTACATTACAGGTGAATAGAGTTCAAACATGGTTCTTATAAAATGTGTTATTGAGTTATTGAATCTGTCATTCAGGTTTGAGTAAACTAAATTATATTATGAAAATCAAAAGTAGATTAAAAAGATTTCAGTAAACTATTTAAAAACATTTCGCTCTACATTTTTCAGGCCTGAATCCCGCGCTCATCGGATGGGTAAACAACATCAACCGCTTCCTCCCAGACGACGGCATTTACACTGAAGTTATCCACACGAATTATCTCGTTGGCTACATCGAAGCCTTAGCCAAAGTAGACTTTTACCCTAATGGAGGCATTTCCATGCCTGGCTGCGATTCAAATGCTTGTGATGATGCGAGGAGCTACTTCTACTTTGCCGAGTCCTTATCAACGGGAGGGTTCACAGGAAAACGGTGTTTGAACCACTATGCCGCCATCTTGTCACTCTGTAATAATTTGCCGGGAACTTTGCAGATGGGCGGACTTAGGCCAAAAATTGGGTAAGTTCTATTCTTTATAACAATTAGAAACTCTAGCCAAAGAAGGCTTCCATCCCAACGGAGGCATATTCATGCCTGGCTGTGATTCAAACGCTTGTGACGATACAAGAAGCTGCTTTTACTTTGCTGAGTCGTTGTCAACGGGAGGTTTTACTGGCAGATGTTGTTTCAACCACTGTGCGGCCATATTGTCGCTCAGCAATAATTTGCCGGGGTCTTTGGAGATGGGAGGACTTAAAATGGGCGAAAATTGGGTAATGAGTTTTCGAAAAAAATATTGAATTTTGTACATGATTTTAGGTGGATTTAAATTCAGTATAATGATTGCATTGTTGTCCGAAAGTTTTTGAGAAATAATGCATTTTTATTGTTTCAGTTCTTCAGGTGTCTACTGGCTGGAGACCAACGCTGCTCCACCTTTCTCCCAGGGATAGATACTTTTGACCACACATTAATAAAAATGGCTGCCGTGAATTTGGATTTCATTATTTTAACTAATATTATAACTTCTTCTGCAGTATATGCTTTGACACTCCCGCTGTTAATGTTTTCAAAACGTATGACCTCGAGCTGTGCATGTACAATAATTGTAGAACTAAGTCATAGAATTTTGATACTAAAAATATACCGCTTTATAAAATATACGACTTCCTACAATTTCAGTATTTATTTATGAAACATCTTTTCATTCTGTGCTATTTGATCACTTGTCGGTGTGCAGGTAGATACAGTACTTTTATTTAATATTCTGTAATGAAGTTCGTTTAACTACTGTGTTATTTGACGTCTTAATTTATTTATTGTCAATTTTATCTGGAAATTACTTAACTTTAAGTGGAATAAAATCACAGTCCACAGAAATGGTATTAATTTATCAACAGTTTCAATCTGGGTCAAATAAAAAAAGTCCCATGAAAATTGGTCCAGTAGTTTTGTCGTGATGTGGTAACAGAGAAACAGACAGACAGACAAAAATTCCAAAAATTTATGAAATCATCAAAATGGTCTTGGTATCGCTAATAATGCCTGTTGCAATAATTTTTACGTAAAAATATTCAATGACACGACCCCTCTAGAGTTTCTGTATTAAACTTAATTTAAGTATATTATATCTGTGTTATTTTTATTTGGAAATTCCTCAACGCTAAGTGGAATAATGTTTTAAATCACATTATTTAATCAAGGCCATTAGATAATCTACTCAAAAAGCATTAAAAAAAAGTTTGTGCTGTAGCTACGGTAGCCATTGGTAACAATTCATAGTTGCAAAAATCACGACTTAACTAATATGTATATAACTGTCATTTTCTACTATGAGAGAACAGGGGTCAAAGGATGGCAATAGTTTCAGTCAAGATTTAGTTAAGTCGTGATCTATACGAATCACATTATCTACTCTTAAAAATATGATCTTGTAGGACCAGTTTAATAAAACGAATAAGTGGCTAATAAATCTTTATATCCGTGAAAATATAGAAGTCCTGGTCTATTTCTAGTCGCCTTAGAAAGGCCATGACCTGCCAGTGGTCAATCCATAGAGGCCGTTACTGAAAATAAAAAAAAAGATCATTAAAAGGTTGCAAACATTATTGATGGACAAACATTAAGAGGCAGTGTTTGGAGCATAAAATCTTATAGGTAAGTAGGTATTACATTACATTATAACTCAAAAAGCTGGAATTACCAAAGGTTTCGATTTCATATTTAGTCCATTAGGTATTATTTTTACAAATTAGTTGTACAGTGAAGGTTTTTTTGGATATGATGTACTTTGATGCATGTTGTGTTGTCAACTTACCCCATCTTGTTCCATTGACTGTTGCCCATGTGTAAAGTTCCACCTCTGCAGTTGCCGTTCCGAGCTTCCTGGAGGTTGTTGCACTGTCTCCCGACGAAGTTGTTGTGGTAGACCGAGGACTCGAACAGCTCGTACGCGCGGCTGTGCGAGCAGGCATTGTGCCAGCAGCCGGGCTGGGCGTTCCTTCCTCCGTTGGGGTAGAAGTTGGTGCGACCGATAGGGTCAAAGATACCCAGGCGACCACCGTCGGTGTGGATACATTCTACGTAGCGACCGTCGCTGGCGCGGAGAGCGTTATTGTTTCCGCCCCATTCGGGACCAGCCGGGTCTAAACCTGTGTACAAAAAATTTTGCGTTTTATATGAGTGACACAAGTATCTTAAATATGCGTAGAAATATTAGAGATGAAAGACTATTACGGGAAAACGCTATGCAGAAGAAGAAAGAGGTCTAAAGTCGAAAGACTTACCAGTAATTCTATTGGGTCGGTTGCCGACTCTACGTCCAGCGTTTCCAACAACGTGAGCGCCAAGGCTGAAGCCCACAAGGTGCACTTGATTCCAGTTGCCACCAGCAGTGTTGAACAGCCAGACCAGGAAGTCACCCAAATGCTGGCCTACGCTTGGCACACCACTGACAGCAGCCCAGTAATCGATGGTATTGGCAAGACGTCTCCAGTCGACTACGATGACGTTGCAGTCCATGACTTGGAGGAAGGCGTTGCGGAGTTTAGGGTTGATGTCGGAGTTTCCGTCGCTGTTCCAGCCGTGGACAATGACTACTGTGGGTCGGTTGCCGCGGTAATGGGAGTTGCGGACCGAGTTGGCATTGTTATGGGTCAAAATTTGGTGGCTGTGGCGGTTTTCCCTGAAAAAATCATAATTCATTTATTACCTACCTAAGGCTCGTATTTATAAAGCGATCTCAAGATTGAGATCAATATTAAGTATGGATTTGACAGGTCGTTTTGTACTGAAATGACATTTCTGATACGAACTCAAACTCGCTGTCACACTTGAGAGCTGTTTATAAATACGGGCCTAAGTATATCAAAGCTACTGTAAGAGATAAGGACTGTTATTCTGCAGAATAATTTAATATAATATCTGAATCAGAAATTACTACTTAATCTGGAAGTAGAATAAACTCTGATCTTACCTGGTGAATAGCCAGTATTGGTTGTTCTGGCCGTGCCTCATAGCTCGCTGCAACTCTTCTTCCGAAGGTCTTGCATGCAAGTCTACGAGGTGAGGTACACCATCACCGTCGGGTATCCAGATGTAACGGCTCTCGCCTTCTACATAGTGGCTATTGTCCCCGGGGATCAGGTGGGTTGGGGTGCCGTAGCACACTGGAATAAGAGAAATTCACTTTATGAGTACAAGCTGCGAATTTTCTTCTTTAGTACATGAAGTGGCCTTTTCAAGTATCGACGGGTCAGGGAGAGTTTTGAAGAAATATTAAAGACAAAATCTGTGTTCTTTCGATAATTTAACTCTAAATTTGTTTTCTGACATGTATGTTGTACAAACAATGTTTTACTAAATGGTCTGATATAACACTTAATAAGTAAATATATCAAAGACACAAAATAAAAAAATAAAACAGGTAGGTACGTACATGCTACTAAGGCAAGAAGAACTACTAGCAGCTTCATGATAAAGACTTAACAATTTCATGCACTGGTTCTTGTATTTATAAATATTTGTCGTGTATGGAGTAATCAATTATATCTATTAAAAGATTAGCTGATTGCAAATTAAACCAAATTAATTGCAATGAATCAAATTAATCGGATTATTATATTTTTACATACATACCTCTATTACAGATTATTAATAGTTGTCTTCTATCCGCGATTCATAAGGCGATCCTATATTTACTTGTAGTCGTAGCTTATATCTCCATAGTTATTTATTTTAATCAAATATAGTAAGAAGCAATGAGGCATAGCATTTTCAAATATGACTTTCCATTCTATAGGTATTACACACCACATACTATAACAGAAAAAAGAACGGTAGTTACAAATTTACGTCACTTAGTAACTAACCTTAGATTGACAACTACCTACGTATCTGAGCAAAAACTCTCTCAAATGTTCGATAAAACTTTGTTTAATTCTATATAGAAACTTAGCTCCTTTTTACACTGCCGTAAAAAAAAAACGAAGGGAGAGTAATATTAGGAAAAATAATGCTCAGTTATTGAATTCGCAGATTACCTACATCTTAATTCATTCGAGTCAATAAAATCATATCGAAAAAAATAATAAATAAAATTATCATCACGTATAATTAATGCTAGGCGTATCTAATTATTAATTTCAGGTGAGATTTATTTACTTCGTATAAAGTAGTGACGAAGTCATTTTGTAAAAATTCGTTTACCTACATCATGAAATGCTGTTTTACGCGTGCTATGATTTTATAGGTACCCAGACCCCTGACCAGGACATAGGATCCTAGGTCCGTATTTATAATCAGCTCTCAAGAGTGACAGCGAGTTTGAGTTTGAATCAGACATGTCATTGCAGTACAAAACGGTCTGTCAAATCCACACTTAATATCGCTCTCATGCTTGAGATCGCTTTATAAATAAGAGCCCTAGTGCATATTCCCTGTAATGTAAGCCGCCGAAGGGTGGATGTTAGCTTAGATTTGATTTATCGGATGTATCTTTCTATACTTCGTATTTTTACGTTGCGTTATTGATACCATCTTGTTTTGCGGCTGTAAAGAAAGTCAACCGCAAAACATATGTCGGTGACAAGGTTATTGTTTGCGGTTCCGAAATTTTAACTTTTGCTAAGTTGCAAAGAAAGAGCTGTTTATGGGCCGCAAAACAAGTTGGTATCGATAATGCAACGTTAAAAACACGAAGTATATAATCTTTTTAAATTGATTTGCCATTGTTGCCTATCTCAGTTTTTCACATAGATACGATTAGAAATCAATGAAAAACAATAATATAGGTAGGATTAATATACTATCATTATGTTTACCAATTTTGGAGTTTTAAGCTACACTACGCGTCTTATATAATATTTCTACGTCATATCCTAACTTTACAGCAGATAAACATAAGGGATAGAAATCGTAAAATACCTAGTGGTTAAAAACGCACTCTTTAAATACAAGTATTACAAGATCGAGGTGTTTTAGTTTGTGTAAAAACAAGTAAAAAAAATTGTAAGGTAGATTGATTTACTACGTGAAATTAATTTGATTTGATTAGAAAGGTACAGGATAGAAATAGAATTAAACAAGTAAAACAGAGAACTTTATTTTTGAGGTTTATTTTTAAATATAAATTTTAGTATTTCAAAAAATATTTTTTTTTTTGATTTCGTATTTACTTCAGAACGGCCATGTTGCTTCAGTCTGAAGCCCGAAGATACCATTTCTGAAAAATAGATAAAGTCAGTTAGAAACAAATACACTCTCCGAATAATGAAAAATTATACCTAATGTGTTTTACTACATAGCAAAATTTACCCTCGTTTACTCAGTATATTGTTGCCCATGTGGAAAGCGGCTCCAGAACACGCGTTCTTTAGGGCCTGGATCATATTATCACATTGTCACTTCCAACTAACTGATTATACGTGACTGTGGCTGCAAACAGTTCGTATGAACGTCTATGATTGCAGGCGCTACTGGAGCAGCCGGGCTGGCAGCTTCCTCCA
This sequence comes from Scrobipalpa atriplicella, assembly GCA_029255725.1. Taxonomy (NCBI): domain Eukaryota; kingdom Metazoa; phylum Arthropoda; class Insecta; order Lepidoptera; family Gelechiidae; genus Scrobipalpa; species Scrobipalpa atriplicella. The sequence continues at coordinate 23,414 of JARACY010002878.1, forward strand.
TTCGGGTAGAAGTCGGCATCTCCGACTGCTCTCAATATCCCTTGGAGACCACCGTCAGTGTGGATTCCCTCGACGTATTGCCCGTCTGAGGCACGAAGAGCGTTGCTGTTTAATCGCCATAGAGGTCCAGCTGGATCTAAACCTGTAATTTAAATAAAACTAAGCTTCGAAATAAAATAACTGACAGTAAAATTAAGCTTCGAAACTCTATCTAGAAATAAATGATATTTCTTTGACACTACTTTACTACTAGCACCTTTTGATTTATTTTTAGGAATGCTGATTCTTAGCAGGGCATGACTTGAGGAGTAAAAATTTCCAAAAATTACCAGTAATTCTAGCAGGTCGGTTTCCAGCAGTCCGTCCCGCGTTGCCAACGACGTGAGCACCAAGGCTGTACCCAATGAGATGCACGCTGTCCCAGTCACTACCAGTTGAGTCGACCAACCAGACCAAGAAGTTTCCCAGGAATTGTCCAACGCTAGGGACGCCGAAGACAGCGCTCACATAGTTGCTTGACGCAAAAGCCTGCCAGTCCACGGAGATGACGTTGACGTCAGAGACCTCCAAGAGAGCAGAGGTGAGCCGACGGTTGAACTGGTTGTTGGAGTTTCCATTCCAACCGTGGGCTAAAACCACTAGTGGGCGATTTGCTGAATAGTCCGAGGAAGTTAGAGATTGAGCATCGTTGTGAATAATTTGTTGAGGGATATCGGGGTTTTGCCTGTAAGTGTCCAAGTTCTGTTAATTACTAGTATGAGTTTTATTATCATTTTATTTTGGTGCATGACATAGTACCTCGTGTATAAGAAATATCTGTTACCAGCACCATTCCTCGTATTGCTGGTAAATAGACTTTCGTCAACTGGTTCTTGAAGATCCACCAGCTGTGGCACTCCAGCTTCATCGTTCATCCAAATGGAGCGGCTCTCTCCATCCACATAGTGGCTATTGTCCCCGGGGATCAGGCTCGTTGCTAGTGGGTTGCCGTGGCACACTGTAACTATAGAAATGTGGAGTAATTTTTATACTATACTAATTTAAAAATTCTAGGAAGTTGCAATTCCTATGGATTTCAGATACATTTTCTTTTATTTTCCTTAGAAATGGCATCTGTCGCAGCCTTAGAGCAACGCACGGCCTTTCCATCCGGAAAGAAAGGCCTTAATACTGAGTAGGTACTAAAATTGTCATAACAAACAACGTTTCAAAAGAAAAAAAAGTGAAAGCGTCGAACTTGAAGTATTTAATTTACATTATTTGCATACATATATACAATCACGCCTTTCTCCCTAATGGGGTAGGCAGAGCGTAAACGACCTAAACATACAAACACGTCTGACAAGTTTTGAGGGTTATTCCAGATAAATCTGTATATTGCTATAGTGACAGGTTGTCAGCCCATCGCCTAAATTACAATACTGAAACCCTCGAATCCCTTAGCTGATTTTTACAGCATGCCCGGGAGGAGATGTAGCTGGCACATTCTATGTTTTTTTATCTATATATATTTACGTTTTTTTATTTTACTAAAGATGACTTTGAATAAAATCTATTGGATGATTTATTCATAGCGGAATAATATTAAGAGAATACTGGGTGTAAGGGACAGCGTCCCGCAAACTGATAGGGGTTGCTCAGTCAACGAAACTGAACAACTATCACCAGGTTTTTTTTTCAGGAAATGAAAAAAAAAATGTTGCTTTTCCATACAAATTGTCGGATCGAGGCGGTCACTTTGTATGAAAAAGCAAATTTTTTTTTTCATTTCCTGAAAAAAAAACTCCCGGTGATAGTTGTTCAGTTTGGTTGTCTGAGCAACCCCTATCAGTTTGCGGGACGCTGTCCTTTACACCCCGTATATTAAATTTGTGATCAAATTATAGGTATTGAGCTCTTATTTCAATCGTCTATGGTAGGTACAAAATTTTGTATACAAGAACTTGTTGGGGCTACGAGTGTGGTCGTGTTTTTTTTTTTTTTGTTAATATACTTACCCCCAACTATAAACGAGACAACCACCACTTGCAACTTCATCACTATTGGCTATTTCTCTTTAAAAGAATTTAGATTTAACGTCTTTATATAGGATTTTAATTTGCATGACATTTATTGGCACTTAATTGATATTTCTATGATGTTAATCTTTCAAGCCGACAAAGGACTTCATGATGTACCTACTCGTATATCGAGTTGATATTAATCTCTCTCGAGTTCGCAATAGTTTTTGCGTAGGTAGACAAAGATAAAGATTTGCAAAACTAAGGAATTGGCAAGATGTAGGTAATTAGAGCCTATTGTGTGTTATCAGTCTTTGTGTGATATATTCGTGTTACATTTGTTCAAACAGAAAAGGAATTGTATGGCTGATTTATAAATAAAGTAAGATTGCATTAAAAAATTTATTCACTCTGAAATACTATGTTTTTTAAGGAGATAGATCCATTTCTTAGAAGGGCCAGTAAGCTCCAGTCCGTAGTCCATAAATACCATTTCTGAAAAATAAATTTTAAAACAAATTAATAGAAGCTCCATGTCAAAGAAATATGAGTGATGGGAGGGATCAGTTTAATTGCAGTTAAAATTAATGGCTCTGATGGTAAAAGCTTTGCAAGCATCCATAGAATAAGTACTTCTTTCTGTAACAATATTGTGACTTTCATATTGAATTCGATATTTACCCGCGTTTATTCATCTGGTTGTTGCCCATGTTGAAAGTATTGCCATTGCATCCGTTGTTCAGAGCCTGAGACAAGTTCGAGCATTGTCTTCCAACGAGATGGTTATGTAGAACCGTTGCCGCAAACAGGGCGTATGCTCGATCGTGGTTGCAGCCACTGTTGTTACAGCCTGGTTGGGAGCTTCCTCCGTTCGGGTAAAAGTCGGCATTCCCGATGGCTCTCAATATTCCCTGAAGACCACCGTCCGTGTGGATTCCTTCGACGTATACTCCGTCAGAAGAACGGAGAGCGTTGCCGTTGGTTTGCCATAGAGGACCAGCAGGGTCTAGACCTGTTAAGAAGAAAAAGATGGTTTAGCATAGTTTTTAAGTAAATAAGTATAATTTTCATCTGCATGATTTAGTTTTCAGTAGCATTGCAGTTATTACCAGTTATCCTAGCAGGTCGGTTTCCAGCAGTTCGCCCAGCGTTGCCAACGACATGAGCACCAAGACTGAAGCCCACGAGGTGCACGTTGTCCCAGTTGGTCCCTGTGTTGTTGATGAGCCAGACCAGGAAGTTTCCTAGAAATTGTCCAACGTTTGGGACACCAAGTACAGCGTTGGAATAGCTTCCACCAGCAAGCGCTTCCCAGTCTACGACTATGACGTTGATGTCAGAATTGTCCAGAAGAGCAGCAGTAATTTGAGGGTTCATGGGGCTGTTGAGGTTCCCAGTCCAGCCGTGGACAAGCACCACCAATGGACGATTGTTTCTGTACCCGGCGGAGGTTATGGAACCAGCGTTGTTGTGGGTAATGAGTCGAGGGTTGTAGCGGTTTCCCCTGAAAAATGTGATATTTCATTTTAGTTCGTTTAAGTTTCAACAGAATTGTTTCAAATTATCAGCAAAGATATCAATGATCCCTATTTAAGTTGTTTTCTAAAACACTTAGATGAGGAATTACCTTGTGTATAGGAAATATCTGTTGTTAGCGCCATTTTTGGCATGAAGCAGACTTTCATCAATAGGTTCCTGAAGATCCACTAGCCGCGGTATTCCTGCATCATCGTTCATCCAGATGTATCGGCTTACTCCCTCCTCATAGTGGCTATTGTCCCCGGGGATCAGAGGAGTACCGTAGCAAGCTGTAGTACATAATTTTTTTATAAAACATACTAATCATGCATATAAATACCTAACTAAACTCTCCTTTTACAATTTTAAGTGCAGTAATTTTTTTCAACTAAGTTATTTTATGCCTCTAGTTCTATCTACGGCAATGGAGTTATCTTTTTACAAAACCGGCACATTAAAATTTAAACTATCATGTTTGATTTAATTTCACATTTTACATTCAATGATAGGATGCATTATGCCGGGGTGTCAAATTTTGAATGTAAGCACAGATGATTTAAGTGACCAGTGGGCTGTGCAAGAACTCAATTATGACATTATATATACAATGTATAGAATGAATATTATCTAATCAGTAATCCATTGTGCATGACGTACGATAGAAGGTGATTAGTAAATAAAAAATAAGCGATAATAAAAGAATATTTACCCCCAATGAACAAAACTATAGTCACTAATAGCAGTTTCATGATTTCGGTCGCCAGGGAATGATTATACATAATACTTAATTGATCGTGACTTTTATAATAAATTGATCAACTGATAATAATTATGCACTTAGTTGATAATAATTTCATAGGATGATAATAATGTACATGCAAATTAATGTGATAATAAAAAAATAATAATATCATCAATAATGCCTGACTTAAATGCATGCATATTAAGTTTGTTGCCAAGTATGATTGTGTAAAATGAAACCAAATAAAAAACAAATCTTATATAATTTATTGCCTACGAAATACATCTATGAAGGTCGGTACATGCACAATATTTTGTTTTTAAATTAAGTTATAGATAAAGATAAATTTAGATTGTATCAAACATAGTACCTATTAATTATCTCTAACGTAATGAAGTCAGTGCTGCCTGATGAGATTGAGCTAGCTAGCAACGAATATTATGACACTGGTGAATGAAGCTCTATCGTTATCATAAAATTCCATCGATGAATTACTTATTAGAGTAGGTGATTCCATTTATTTGCAAATCTGTCGTCTGATTTGATAATTTTCTCTATTATTGGTGGCACCTCATAGTCAATCGTTGTTTCTATCAGATAAAATAATGCTTGTGTATGTGCAGTATTTATCTTTTACTGTTCTTTAAGCATTCTAAAATTATAGTACGTAGGTACACTTTAGTATTTGTATGTATACCTACTTTAATTTTGTGTCACCAGTTGTTCTTTTAGATCTAAAACAAAAACTTATTTGAATTTCTATTCTCTATTACATTTTGATTAAGTTCTTCGGGAGCTCACTGGCTTGAGTGAGATCACGAAATAAAGAAAACGTGTATTGAATTTGGATCTTATTTATTAAAAACATAAAAACTTACAGCTAAGTCGCAAATAACATTTAGTTTATAAATAGGAATCGCTAAGAACACCAGCAAAAATATTCACAGTGGCAAGCTAGTTTAAATTAAACACGAAAAGAATACTTTGTACTAAATATTTAGGGGCCCACTTCATAAAAAAAGTACCAAATTACAAGTACATTTTGATGTACATTGCGTGGCCGATTAGAAAATCTCTCTTGTAGCATGCAGCCTCGATAAAGCCACGATGGCGATGTGATATCACAACAGTAAATCCCATCGCTCCTAGATGTCAAAGATATATGAACAAAACTAAGCTAGATAAATATGATTTATGACAGATTTATAATATATTATTATTCGGCTATCGCGGCCTTTCGTTACAGTGCGTCTGCTACAGCTGCATGCTATATGCTACATGGGCAATGGCTTACCGGCTCACCAATGTAAATCGAATTGTTCTTGTCATTTGTTCTTTCATCTAACAATTAAGCCCTAGGAATTCAACTTATCACAGTGTTATAGTTGATTAGGATGTTTCAAATTTTTCGGTCCCCTAGAGGACTCCGATGAGCTGACTTCTTGAGGTTTCGCCGTGGTGGTGGTGGTAATGGGTCTGGTGGAGTTGAGTTTGTTGGGCAGGTCCAGGAGGCTGCTAAGGAAGGCCACTCCTTGTTCAGCTGTCTGGTAGACGCCCAGCAGGAAGGTTTCCGCATCGAAGCCACCGTTGCTGCTCTCGGTGGAGTTGTCTTCGCCTTCCTCTGTCGTCCTGAAATTTGTAAAATATGAATGTTAGAAGCAAAGCCAATGATTGATCGCACTCCTGACTATAAGTTTTTCTATTCGTAACTATGGTGAGAATATAACCATCCATCCATCATCGACTCTTCACAAGGGTTTTGTAAGTGCAGATTTAGGGATAAAACCAGGGAAAGGAAAGCAGACTCAGACTATTCGATTGGGAGCGAAGAAAAACAGAAAATACCAGTTACTTCTCTCCCCAGACGCTCTACTTGCCCCTGAATGGCGTGATTATGTACGTTATTCTCAACTATTATTATGAACTTACTCTTCAGGTTCTGCCGGAGGTTCTTCCATCTCCATGCCGCCTGCTGTGGACTTGAAGCACCCGATGGGGAACTCCAACTGAGACTCTCCCAGCAGCTTCGGCTCTAGCTCAAGGCATCCTCGTAGACCGTCAGCTGTTGGCGCCAGGTCACTGAACTTGGCGCATACTTGGGCGAACTTTCCGAAAACTTCCAGGCAGATCGGGGCTGGGTTTGCTCCTGTAATAGTCATTTAGAAAATAAGTAGATATAAAGTTTCGGAAAAATAAAATCGTAGGCTTTTTCTCATCTAGTTGAGGAAAAACGTTTTTGTATTGATAGCTGTATGTTTTTCATACTGCTGTTTTTCAATTGATGATAGTAGAATAGGTCCCACGAGATACCTACCTACTTGGCATCTATATAAAAAAAAAACCAAGCATTCTGATTTGATATTTCAAATCAAAAATAAGTAGTGGAACATCATCAAAAGTGAATTTGTCTGTGACACCATGTTTATCGAAAGTGAGATATCAGGACGTTTGAGGCTTTCTACAGAAATAAGTCTTATGACAATTTCGCCACAAACTGAGAGATTTGTGTGGTAACAACGTACAAATTACTAGTAAAGACAGAAAGTATAAGTATATACCTACCTATATAAGCATGAAGAACCTTAGAATAAATCTTGTTTGCGGTTAATTCTTGTGGGAAAGATAGGACGTTCCCATAAAACAAGTTGCTAGTAATAGATAGCGCAAATAAATAAGCAGAAAGCTGATACTTGTAGTACTTAACCTATTTCAATAGCAGTTTGAAAGTACGTACAAGTACTACTTTCTATTGAGTCTAGACGCTGGCAGCATTACTGATTCTAGATATAAGTATTTTCAGTTTATTTAAGTCTATATTTAAGTATTCAAAGGTACTTCTTTTATTCTAATAAAAAATGAAAATTTATTAATGATGAATTTACAAAAGTTTATTTTTTTACCTTGAATTTTAGAGCTGTGAATCAAGTTCTTTCCGTAGGAGACGTTGACTGAGAAGCCTTCTTCTGGAGATACATATTTCATGTGAACACAACCTGAAAAATAGAAATGAGAGTTAAATAATATTTCAACTCTGTATTGTATTGTGTTAAAATTAAAGAAAAAAATATAATATAATACATAAAAAATAAAAATTATATATATAAGATTAAAATTGAGAGTTTGAGTCCTTTAACACATAAACTAGTCCTTTGTAAATGCGGTTGCTATGGATCTGGTTATGTTCAACCCCTATTAACACTAATGCAGGTTAAATCGTTATAATTTTGCAATCATCTGGACCTCAGGGTCCACGCGTGTGAATAAAAAATTGTGATCCCTGGTACATGTAGTTGAAACCGGGTTATTCTATTCAGAGCTCCCACATGTAGGATCATCATCATCATGATTTGTTACCTGGTCCTCCAATGTCCACTAAGTATTGTGAAGGTAAAGTCAGGCTGATCACTTGCACATGCAGTTACGGTTGAACGGGTCATATGTTTGGACCTTATACATCGGATGACTTGCTATTACCTGCATGGTCCTCCAAGGTCCACTAGTGTGACATTGACATCGACACATCACACACAGGCTGGTCCCTTGCATATACAGTTGCGGTTAGGCAGGTCTTCTTCAGTGAGTCCTATTCTATGATAAGGATCCGCTAATACCTGGTCCTCCAAGGTCCACTAGTGTAATGTTGAAGTCGACGCAGCAGACGCAGGCTGGTCCCTTGCACATGCAGTTGCGGTTAGGCTGGTCTTCTTCAGAAAGTCCTATTCTATGATAAGGATCCGCTAATACCTGGTCCTCCAAGGTCCACTAGTGTGATGTTGAAGTCGACGCAGCAGACGCAGGCTGGTCCCTTGCACATGCAGTTGCGGTTAGGTTGATCTTGTCGCAGCTCCGGTACGTCGATCAGCTTTTTGCCATCGTCCAAGTCTAGGTAATCTGGACAAAAAGAGGTTTCTTTTTTTCATCACAGCGTTAGAGGCGAGGTGCAATGTCTGTGAAAATATCTATAGCACTTGAAAAATGTGACATATTCAATGTAAAATTACATTGTAATTCGTTACGCTAAATTGGTTTTAGTAGGTACAAGCCGGAGTAGGCTAAGTATATCTTCTAGGTATCAAAGAAATGAGATTAATGAAATTCATAAATAATCGAGGTACTAAAGTTATTTTTTAAGACCTACAACATAAGTGAGAACGAGGATAGTACGTGTAACTACAAAACTAAATTAAAATTCTACACTGAAAAAATAGCTTGTTTAAATACGAGCACATAAAGTAATGTGTTTATGACAATAAAGTTCCTTGATAACCACTACTAAGTTCAAATGTAAATTTAAAGATAATTTCAATCAACAGAATCAATTACCTTAAGATTAACTTTATTGTCTCATTCATATTACTTTATGTGCTCCTATATAAACAAATTCCTCGATCAATGTAACAAAGTTTTTTTTTTCAGTGTAATTGAACAGGAAATTCATAAAATTTATCGTCATATGTCATTCATTGGTATCCAAGAAATTGTTCCCTTATGTATGTCATATTTGTTAGATATTTATTCCATACGAACATATTATGTTGAAAGTGTATTATATTAGTATATTACCTATAAAATAATTAAATTTCTTAAAAAAAATGTTTATCAAATGCATTGAACAATTTTCACTTTATGATGTTAACACAAATAATACATAGTAACTTATCCTGTTTCTATACGCACTGTTAAGTTTTTGCGGTTAATACGCGCTTTAAGTTAGCAAAAAAGTCTTCCTGCTGTATAAACTGAAATCGACTCGCTTAAATAACCTTAAAATTACAGTGTTCACGTTAAATGCTCAGTATTCTTATGCATTTACTTAGTTTTCCCAGAAAAATGGTTAAGCCTAGGTACTTTATATTTTCAATTTAGTGCACCATCCTGTGCAGTTCATATCATACACAAAAAAAATGTTATTGGAAAAGTTTGAAGGTTTGGAATTGTTGAGATGCTTTTAATTTTTGCCTTTGATTTTTAATTGATCTCATGGTCGTCGTCCTGTATTGTACTTTCTCTATTTTTACATAATATAGTTTGTACATATACATTATTATTAATACATGTTCTATAATTGCCATCAAGAAATGTGTTTTTATAAGTGATACTTTACTAAAACAAAGACATCCTTTTAAGGTAAGTATTTCTATACTACGTTCTGTAGATGCGAGCTATAGCGCGATCAGTTACAGTTTATTTAAAAAAGCTGTGCACCCATTGAACCGCACTATTATGTGCACATTATTGTTGTATGTTATGTGTTGTAGCAAGGAAATCGGAACATGTATTAGACGTGTAATAGGCAGCTGTTCGAGCTGTTCATGTGCAAATCAATTATTCTATTTTTTTGCCTGTCCAAAATGCTGGCTGCTCGCTTTCACGTCAGCGAGCCACTTTCACTGCGCGTGGGCATTACAAGTGTTTTGTTCTGGTAATGGGCTGTTACATACAGCTCTATAATAGTTTATCTTTTCATCTGGTCATTGTTCTCGTTATGCAATGTTGGTAATGTTGACTTGTAGCTTAGCTTTTATATGTAAGTTGTATAGACATGTTTGTATACATTTTACATTTTACTTTTTATTTATCAAAATTTTATGTAGAGTTTGTTATGTCATTAGAAAGGAATTGTACATAATAAAGTCAACGCATTATTATGACTTGTAATAGTCACAGCTTATATTTAGAATCATTCTAAAGAAAGCCTTCCTGATGAATGGCTCTCGGAACAGAATTTGAATCGATCTAATACCAAAACGGACGTAACGAGCATTACATTACCACACGTCGGTTCTATTGCAGTACAATATGCTAAGTACTTTCTAATTAACAATGAGTACTTACCTAAAATGCTGGCGCTGTTGGCGACGGCGAGAAGCACGAACATCAGCGTCAGCGTCAGCTTGACCGCCATTGCGTCAGGGTCAGCTTGTTACACGAGTTTGAATATTTATTAATAGTGGTCGTCTCACAGGACGCGTCGGAGAGGTTGGAAAGAGGCGACCGTCGCCACAGCCAAGCCGTAACTGCTCCTTTACTCAGATCTCACTCCACCCGTTTCACCTCGCTCACAATAGAAGGTGAAATTTAAATAAAGCATAACGCTGTATAATAATGATATGCATCAGTGAGATGCATCGAGAAAGCGTTCACGCTAAGACGAAAGCGGTGTTTGATGCAATTATCTTTTTTAATCGGCCCAATTATTTGGCTCTATATCACGTTTTACTCATTTTGTCAACAAAATGTATATTTTGGTTTTACTTAGACTGGATTAAACTTTCCCTTGCTTTTATATGACGCAACACACGTATAAGTTTGAATTTGTTTTATATAATGTTTGTTTAATATATGTCTGATCCGTTTCTGTATTGACGTAAATGTATGTAATGAGTGCAACTATGCATGGTAATTGTAATTTTATTTAAAAGGAAGTCAAAATTACCAGTTATCAAAATTACCGAATGATCTAATTTTTTGATTGAATGATTTAATTTAAATATTAAATTGGTTTTGAATGTATATGCATCGAGCATAATAGGAGCTATGCAAAAGCTTTGAGAATGGAAAAGTATTGGAATAACCAAAATGAAATAAGATTAAAGTTTGACTATCCAGTAAGCATGTCTGTAGTTGTATGAACAAATCGAATGTCTATTATTTTTTCAGATGTAATGCTCGTTGCGTGTGCGCAGGCCTTATTCATTACTGCACGAACCGTTTTAACGGGTGAGACGCGTAAAGTTCAGTTTAAATGACGATGAACAAAATAATCATTTTATGTTTGTTTATTGATGTCTAGTGTAGTACCTATATTTTAAATATGGCTACGTGGTTAGGAATATAAAAAGAGTAGATAAATAGAAAGCAATATCATTTAACATGTCGGACTGTAATAAATACTAGGTTGTGTACGAAGTGTAATAAATGCTAGGTTTGGCCGGGTAATCTATACATATAATAAAACTGTAAGAGGCCGATTTCTGTACATTGTAGATTTTTATGAAAAATTGTTACAGGGGGTCTTAATTATAGCAATAGAAGCCAAAACAACAATTTTTAGAATTTTTGTCTGTCTGTCTGTCTGTCTTTCTGTCTGTTTGTCCGGGCTAATCTCAGAATCTATTGGACCGATTAAAAAAGATAATTGCATCAAACACCGCTTTCGTCTTAGCGTGAACGCTTTCTCGATGCATCTCACTGATGCATATCATTATTATACAGCGTTATGCTTTATTTAAATTTCACCTTCTATTGTGAGCGAGGTGAAACGGGTGGAGTGAGATCTGAGTAAAGGAGCAGTTACGGCTTGGCTGTGGCGACGGTCGCCTCTTTCCAACCTCTCCGACGCGTCCTGTGAGACGACCACTATTAATAAATATTCAAACTCGTGTAACAAGCTGACCCTGACGCAATGGCGGTCAAGCTGACGCTGACGCTGATGTTCGTGCTTCTCGCCGTCGCCAACAGCGCCAGCATTTTAGGTAAGTACTCATTGTTAATTAGAAAGTACTTAGCATATTGTACTGCAATAGAACCGACGTGTGGTAATGTAATGCTCGTTACGTCCGTTTTGGTATTAGATCGATTCAAATTCTGTTCCGAGAGCCATTCATCAGGAAGGCTTTCTTTAGAATGATTCTAAATATAAGCTGTGACTATTACAAGTCATAATAATGCGTTGACTTTATTATGTACAATTCCTTTCTAATGACATAACAAACTCTACATAAAATTTTGATAAATAAAAAGTAAAATGTAAAATGTATACAAACATGTCTATACAACTTACATATAAAAGCTAAGCTACAAGTCAACATTACCAACATTGCATAACGAGAACAATGACCAGATGAAAAGATAAACTATTATAGAGCTGTATGTAACAGCCCATTACCAGAACAAAACACTTGTAATGCCCACGCGCAGTGAAAGTGGCTCGCTGACGTGAAAGCGAGCAGCCAGCATTTTGGACAGGCAAAAAAATAGAATAATTGATTTGCACATGAACAGCTCGAACAGCTGCCTATTACACGTCTAATACATGTTCCGATTTCCTTGCTACAACACATAACATACAACAAATTCAAACTTATACGTGTGTTGCGTCATATAAAAGCAAGGGAAAGTTTAATCCAGTCTAAGTAAAACCAAAAATATACATTTTGTTGACAAAATGAGTAAAACGTGATATAGAGCCAAATAATTGGGCCGATTAAAAAAGATAATTGCATCAAACACCGCTTTCGTCTTAGCGTGAACGCTTTCTCGATGCATCTCACTGATGCATATCATTATTATACAGCGTTATGCTTTATTTAAATTTCACCTTCTATTGTGAGCGAGGTGAAACGGGTGGAGTGAGATCTGAGTAAAGGAGCAGTTACGGCTTGGCTGTGGCGACGGTCGCCTCTTTCCAACCTCTCCGACGCGTCCTGTGAGACGACCACTATTAATAAATATTCAAACTCGTGTAACAAGCTGACCCTGACGCAATGGCGGTCAAGCTGACGCTGACGCTGATGTTCGTGCTTCTCGCCGTCGCCAACAGCGCCAGCATTTTAGGTAAGTACTCATTGTTAATTAGAAAGTACTTAGCATATTGTACTGCAATAGAACCGACGTGTGGTAATGTAATGCTCGTTACGTCCGTTTTGGTATTAGATCGATTCAAATTCTGTTCCGAGAGCCATTCATCAGGAAGGCTTTCTTTAGAATGATTCTAAATATAAGCTGTGACTATTACAAGTCATAATAATGCGTTGACTTTATTATGTACAATTCCTTTCTAATGACATAACAAACTCTACATAAAATTTTGATAAATAAAAAGTAAAATGTAAAATGTATACAAACATGTCTATACAACTTACATATAAAAGCTAAGCTACAAGTCAACATTACCAACATTGCATAACGAGAACAATGACCAGATGAAAAGATAAACTATTATAGAGCTGTATGTAACAGCCCATTACCAGAACAAAACACTTGTAATGCCCACGCGCAGTGAAAGTGGCTCGCTGACGTGAAAGCGAGCAGCCAGCATTTTGGACAGGCAAAAAAATAGAATAATTGATTTGCACATGAACAGCTCGAACAGCTGCCTATTACACGTCTAATACATGTTCCGATTTCCTTGCTACAAACACATAACATACAACAATAATGTGCACATAATAGTGCGGTTCAATGGGTGCACAGCTTTTTTAAATAAACTGTAACTGATCGCGCTATAGCTCGCATCTACAGAACGTAGTATAGAAATACTTACCTTAAAAGGATGTCTTTGTTTTAGTAAAGTATCACTTATAAAAACACATTTCTTGATGGCAATTATAGAACATGTATTAATAATAATGTATATGTACAAACTATATTATGTAAAAATAGAGAAAGTACAATACAGGACGACGACCATGAGATCAATTAAAAATCAAAGGCAAAAATTAAAAGCATCTCAACAATTCCAAACCTTCAAACTTTTCCAATAACATTTTTTTTTGTGTATGATATGAACTGCACAGGATGGTGCACTAAATTGAAAATATAAAGTACCTAGGCTTAACCATTTTTCTGGGAAAACTAAGTAAATGCATAAGAATACTGAGCATTTAACGTGAACACTGTAATTTTAAGGTTATTTAAGCGAGTCGATTTCAGTTTATACAGCAGGAAGACTTTTTTGCTAACTTAAAGCGCGTATTAACCGCAAAAACTTAACAGTGCGTATAGAAACAGGATAAGTTACTATGTATTATTTGTGTTAACATCATAAAGTGAAAATTGTTCAATGCATTTGATAAACATTTTTTTTAAGAAATTTAATTATTTTATAGGTAATATACTAATATAATACACTTTCAACATAATATGTTCGTATGGAATAAATATCTAACAAATATGACATACATAAGGGAACAATTTCTTGGATACCAATGAATGACATATGACGATAAATTTTATGAATTTCCTGTTCAATTACACTGAAAAAAAAACTTTGTTACATTGATCGAGGAATTTGTTTATATAGGAGCACATAAAGTAATATGAATGAGACAATAAAGTTAATCTTAAGGTAATTGATTCTGTTGATTGAAATTATCTTTAAATTTACATTTGAACTTAGTAGTGGTTATCAAGGAACTTTATTGTCATAAACACATTACTTTATGTGCTCGTATTTAAACAAGCTATTTTTTCAGTGTAGAATATTTTAATTTAGTTTTGTAGTTACACGTACTATCCTCGTTCTCACTTATGTTGTAGGTCTTAAAAAATAACTTTAGTACCTCGATTATTTATGAATTTCATTAATCTCATTTCTTTGATACCTAGAAGATATACTTAGCCTACTCCGGCTTGTACCTACTAAAACCAATTTAGCGTAACGAATTACAATGTAATTTTACATTGAATATGTCACATTTTTCAAGTGCTATAGATATTTTCACAGACATTGCACCTCGCCTCTAACGCTGTGATGTGAATGTCGAAACGCTAGCAGACCAGCTGGTCCCTTGCACATGCAGTTGCGTTAGGTTGATCTTGTCG